>QMIH01003167.1:3127-21036 GCA_003987875.1 Clarias batrachus
TAACCCGCATGGTTTCCTGTAGGAAGTCCCCACCGGCGTCATTCAGCTCAGAGATATGGACAATTTATCAGCGGATGGAGGACTGGAGGGGTGTGTGTGTGTGTGTGTGTGTGTGTGTGTGTGTGAGACCTTGTTGGACGCCATGTCGCTGACGGAGCGGTGTGTCTGGATGGTCTCTAGCTGGTCCAGGCACCAGTCCAGTTCCTCCATGGTCTCCAAGGCCAGCTTCTGATACGACTCATCTGATAGACAGAGACAGTGAGACACAGAGACGGACAGAGAGAGACAGAGTGGGACAGTGAGAGAGAGACGTTAAGCCTCAGGGTTTTTTTGTTGAGTTTGTAAAAGCAATAAGTTTTTATTACCACAGTGTGTTCTGTTTTGTAACATTTTACACTGATTTCGTCACTTTCCCGTTACCAGACTCTTACACACTCTCATGTTTCTCAAAACTGTTTTGCTTTTTCCTCCCCCCCCCCCGATCACCAGGTCCACCACCACCACCACCATGCTTCTCCACTTCTCTGGATTAAAAGCCTCACCCCTCCCCGAGCGTTACGAATAAACAGCTCCATTACATCTTCTCCTCCTAAAGCCCGGCGGTGACCCCCTCGACCTCAGCCGAGATGCCTCCAGACGAGAGCGGGGTCACCGCGGTGCSATCCGTAGACGTTTGGGCTTCGGCGACCGTCCCCGTGTCTTTGATCCGCCCCGAGAGTAATAACGAGTGGCGGCGCTGTAATCAGAGCCCACGCTGCGGTTGGTTGTGCATGAGCCTGAAGTTGAGACGTAAACTTTACCCCCTCGTCTGGCTCGCCTCCAGCGGCCGCGCGGGCAGATGCCGCCCACTTCCTGTGCTTAAAGCGAACACAGATTTAGGAGAAGCTCTTATAGCACAGCCTTCACCTCATACGGGATGTTACACGTCACGCGTGTCGACGCAACATTCGCTGTGATAAGGTCGCTCCGGGCCTCGCTGACCTTGTGCTGGGGTGTCGAGTCGCTCTGATCCTCACGTTCACACACACACACACACACACATTACAAAACAGATCAGTGTGGATGGAATGGGACGTCTTAAATAAAGATTATAAGAAGAAGAAGAAACGTGACGCTCCTCAGTCACCAAACAAACGGTGCGTATTACTTTATATGTAGAGGACCCTGATTAGAGTTTGGACCTTAATGACGTGTCGTGTATAATCACAGCGCTACGACGCCAGTCTCCAGATGTGGAGTTCAGACGAACTATAAAATGGAGGAGAGGGAAGGTTTCGATTAAACACACTGACGTCCACGAGCGCTACGCTCAGCAGTACAGACGATGAATAACGTTCCACATGTGCAGCTCGTTTAAAGCCGTGTGCGTGCGTGCGTGAGTGTGTGTGTGTGTGTGTGTGTGAATCTGAAACCTGGCGTGGATACACAGGAATACCGCCGTCAGTATGTCACCACCCCGGGAGTGTAAGCGTGGGGGTAAAGTGGGGGCCGCAGCGCCGCTCAAACCCAATGTGTGATAAATCAGACCGGAAACGAGCAGCACGAGGGATCGTTTGGGATTAGAGGCGAATTCACAGACCGACACGAGACCGGGGTTGTCACGAGAAATTCAAGATGGTGGAGTTCACTGCGACGCTGTGGTCTGTGCGAGATCTTAACTCGAACCGCATGGCTTATTGTGGAAACGAAGCAGATATGGTGGAAAGAACCAGCAGGTCAGCGATGGACAAGCCACGCCCACCGGCGGTGCATACTTCAAAGAGTCGAACCATGAAATCTCTGGTGAATGAAGGCGTAAAACATTGACAGGAGACTTGGAGCACGGTGCGGTGATGAGTATGACCTGGACGATGTGGACGATCGGAGGCCACTGCGGGCGTTACCGCGAGCCTTCAGCGAGTGGGACGCCTGATCCTTTGGAAATCGACTTGCGGAAGAGACTCTATGTCCAAGTCTGCGTGAACTGTACACACAATCATTCACCAGCACCACTTGCACGTTACAGGAACTCTGCTGGAAGTTTATTGCCACGCCCACCGTACAGTCCTGAAGCCATTTCCACATGTTTTGGCCATTCACGGATTTCCTGGGAGGCCAGATGATTAGATTAGATTAGGTTCGACTTTATTGCCAGTGGACGAGTTATGTACAAAATATAACAGGATGATAACAAAGTGGGGAGAAGTGGGAACTGAGAAAACTTTCTACCTTGATGGTGTCCAGGCGCTAGTGAGACACTGGGATCAGTGCATTAGTGTATCAGGGGATTATATCGAGCAATAAAGGGAGTGTTTACTGTCAGGACTGTTCAAAAGTCCCGCTTTGACTTGAACGCCCCACAACTGACACCAGTGTCTTGTGTTCATGAGCCAAGTTCATACGCAAACGTTTTAGACGGAAAAAAAAAAAACCCCAGAAGCTTTAAAACGTAATTCTGATTAATACAATCACAATTAATGAAATGTTTCCAGACGGCGTCTCGTACACGGCTCGGTTTTCACGTCAGCGTCTGGGAGCCTGTCCAGCTGCACCAGAGCGCACAGAGAGGAGTTTCCCAGCATCCTCCCTGAGCCACAAAACCGGCTTTGTGAACCGTCCTCGCTGCTCCAGAGAGCCCCGCCCCTCCCCCCCCTCCCTCCCGTCCGGCTTCACACTGCACCTCTGTCCTCACCGTCCTCGCCGTCCTCAGGCACGGGCCAAGATTTTTCCAATCCCGCTAGTTAAAGTCACCAAAGAAGCCGCAGCTCCGGCCGAACGCGAGCCTCCGAGCCTTAAACGCACTACAGCTGTGTCCTGATCCTGCCTGCCAATGGCGTGTCACGTCAGAGCGGCCTTCTGCCAGCGGATACCTTTTGAAGCGTCTCATCAAAAGCGTGGAAGTCTCTGATGAGGCCGCGAGGAGCCCGGGAACCCGCGGGGGCATGGGGGGGGGAGGAGGGGTTGGGATGAACTTCAGGAGAGGGATGAGGAAATCTGTCCAGTAAAATCAGTGTGTAATCTGAGTGACTGTACAGAACCCAGACATGAGCAGAATCCTGATCTATTTATATTGTTATGTCTCATTTTAATAGCAGTAGGACACAAAGCTTTAGAAAAGGGATCCGAGGACACACGCATGACGCTGATGAAACCAGCTTCTCACCGCAGCCAATAAAACATCGATATACATATAAGCACATTTTTGTCTTGTTTAAAATGATGTCTTTACGTTTCATACACTGGAGGACCAGAAACCAGTCTGTATGTCTGTATGTCTGTCCAGCCAGGTTTTGCTTTTTTTTTTTTTTGTTGTAATTTTTGCTTCTAGATGATTCCAGCTGAAGTGATTCCATTCATGATTAGCAAAAGCAGCCCTACTGCCCACCACTCCTGATTTGTAATGCTAGTTTGACCTCAGTCACCGCTAGTTTCCGCTAGTCGGCCTCCAATTCGAACGTGTCACGCTAACTGGACTCTGCTAGAGTTCACTCTTGATTTGCGCAGAACTGGGTTTATAGCATTTAATTTTGTAAATGCTAATATTCCTGTTTAGCACGTTTCTTATGTTTAACATTGTGCAACGTGAACTCATTGTTCTTACAAGTGTGTGTGTGTGTGTGTGTGAGGGCAGATTAAAAAGATATGTATAGTATGCATGTAAAAGGTATTAAAACTGAGCCTGATCTTCTTAATACATAATACACATGTCTTAGTACAGAAGTGCACGTTACTACTAGTAATAATAATTGATAACAATAATGCTGTAGTTCCTTCGTGTTTAGTGAGCCCATAGTAAACCCTTTGCCTAAGGTAATTAATATTTTATCTCTTATTCAAAATAGGTAGGTATGCACTCAAAATGTACAGATATAAGGTTTATATAATTACATTGCTTGGCAAAAGTATATATACCCCTTTTGTTACGTTACAACCGCAAACGTCAATGTGTTTGTGACAGACCAACACAAAGTGGAAGGAAAATGATAAATGGTTTTCAAAATGTTTTACAAATAAAAATCTGAAACGTTTGGCATGTTTCTTTTTTTTAATTTTTTTTTTTAGATTTTTCCCCAATTTTCTCCCTAATTTAGTCGTGTCCAATTCCTCCCCGTCACTAGGGGGCTCCACATTAAGGCTACTACTACCACTCAGCCGGGAGGGCCGAAGACTATCACGTGTTTCCTCCTTTTGCTCGCTCGCGCACCGTTGGGGGCGGAGTCACACACTCGGAGGACAGCGCTATCCGCTCCCTCCGTTGCGCGAGCTCACAGACGCCCCTGACTGGCTGTAGAGCCGTGATTAATGTGGGAGCACTAAGTACCTTTCATCCCTCCCCTCTGAGAGAGCTCGGCCAATCAGCTCTCTCTAGACCTCCGGCTGCGAGAGGTTACAGCACCACCCGGGATTCGAACTAGCGATCTCCGGATGATAGGGCGAGCACTTTAACCACGTTTGGCATGTTTCTATTCAGTCCCCTTCACTTTGATACCGATTGCCTATATTTATATATCTCAAACTTTAAACATGTCACAGAGCACTAGTGTTACCCATCATCCAAAAATTAAGTACGGCACAACTGCAAACCTACCAAGAAATGGCCGTCCACCTAAACTGCCCGGCCAGGCACAGAGATCATTAATCAGAGAAGCAGCCAAGAGACTCATGGTGACTCTGGAGCTGCTGCAGAGATCCACAGCTCGAATGGGAGAATCAGTCCACAGGACAACTATTCGTTGTGCACTCCACAAATCTGGTCTTTATGGAAGAGCAGAACGAAGAAACCTATTGTTAAAAAGAAATACATAAGAATCCCGTTTGCAGTTTATGACAAACCATGTGGGGACACAGCAAACGTGTGGAAGAAGGTGCTCTGGTCAGATTAGACCAAAATGTAACTTTTTGGCCTAAATGCAAAACAAATATTCCCATCACCCTGAGCACACCATCCCCACCATGAAACATGAAACATGGTGGTGGCAGCATCATGTTGTGGGAATGTTTTTCTTCAGCAGGGACAGGGAAGCTGGTCAGAGTTGATGGGAAGATGGATGGAGTCCAATACAGGGCAATCTTAGTAGAAAACTAGAGTCTGCAAAAGACTTGAGACCGGGGCGGAGCCTTACCTTCCAGCAGGACAACAACCCTAAACATACAGCCAGAGCTACAATGGAATGGTTTAGATCAAAGCGTATTCATGTGTTAGAACGGTCTAGTCGAAGTCCAATTTAGAATCTTTGGCAAGACTTGCGAATTTCTGTTCACAGACGTTCTCCATCTAATCTGACAGAGCATGGGATATTTTGCAAAGAAGAAAGGGTAAAAAAAAAAAACTCTTTAGAAGTGCAAAGCTGGTTCACTATTTAGATATTTAACCATTTTCACATTTCATATTTCCACCTGACAATTATGTGTCTATCAATAAAATCCCTTAATGTTTGCGGTTGTAACGTGACTACAAAATGTGGAAAAGTTCAAGGGGTATGAATACTTTTACAAGGCACTCTWTAATAAATCTGAAGATGGTAGGAGGTGAGGTCTGAGTGTAGAGAGAACGAGAGAGAGAGGGAGAGAGAGAGAGAGAGATTGTGCATCGGATCTACATGAGCCGCCCCCGACTGACCCTAGGTTTCTCCTTCACGCCCCTGCAGCATGTACAGTACACTAGTTTGGTGCGCAGTAAAGTGCGTTAGTTTGTTATAGGGTGGTGGCGAGGGTGGTGTGGTACCTCAGGGTTCGGTGCTGAGCTGAAGTTTCAGGATAAATCCCTGACGCAACAAATGACTGAGCGCTGAATTCATGTTGCGCGGCTTTAACATCACACTTCAGCTGATATGTAGGGGAAAGGCCACATATTCCCCACAGTGCAACGTTCGACTTGGGTGAACTAGAGGACAGTTAGTGATCCGGCACCGTCTCACCAGCGCCCCCAGATACCTCGGAAAAATGCCCACGGCGTACGTTTAACCCTCGAACCTTCACGTCCATACTACTGGTGTTTTAAATAAAACCTGTTGAAGTGAGTGCTATGAATAGAGAAAGTTATAAAAGGTGCTAGCAAATAAGGTTTAAAAAAGCAAGCAAAACAAACAAACAAACAAATAAAACAGACGAAGAAGATGATCAATTGGTGTAATCCTGGCCTGGGACATAAAATCCTTCTCTGCAACATTTCTGTATTTCTGGCTTTTTGTTGTTGAGCATTTCATACACATGCAATGCTAGCTACTGCCTTTTACTTACGATTAGCAAGACTACACTACGCTACATTCATTAATGCTTCATTAAGCGTCTTTTTTTCCTCGTGCAAATTAGCTACTTTAGATTTCAGCTACAAATTTCCAAAAAGACTTTTATTCCTGTTGTGCAGAATTCCATGAACATAACAGCGAAAACTTCTATAATCAACTTAGCCTGCAGTATTGCATGTGTGCCRTGCTAACTAGCCCAGTGTCAGACTGCTATCAAGTTCATTATCACGGTTGCGTAAATCAGTCACTGGATCATCCGCACTGTGTTCGCGCGTTAACCTTTCTTCAAGCGTTCATTCATGCTCATTATTAATGCTTTTCTAGTACTGCGACACAATTCCTTATGTGCAACGCTAGCTATTTTCTCATTTGTGCGGTGCTGGTYAGCGTCTCCTGTGATTCGCAGGACTGGGCTCGCACTCTAAAGCTAACCAGCCTGCATTAGCGTTCATTCCAGTTTAGCGCATTTTATTTGCGTGATGCTAAAGAATTCCTGATTGCTTTTAAGCGCTGGATGCTTCCTGACTCTGTGTGTGAATGAGGAAGTATAAAGGTGAGACGTATGTGTGTAAAAGGTCATAAAATATCACTGGTTATAAACCACTAAGCCACCTTTTCCTGGTAGGTAAAATATGCTGCATTCCTCGCAAACAATTGCAAGCCACCACATCCTGCGCCGCCAGCCCTGAAGCCCTGACATTTGTCATTCGATCTGCAATGTTGTTCTTGCTCCGGCCTTGTTGATCTAGTTTTTTTTCTCTCTCTGTTTTTTTCAACATAATAACATCTAATCATGCAGGTCTAGTGTAAACAACAGTGTATCCACACCCTCGGCTCTGTTTTTCTTCTCTCTCTCTCTCTCTCTCCCGCGCTCAGCTCCATTCCTTCTCTCTGTCTCACAGCACCACGCAGCGCTCCTGGCCTCGGATCACTTCAGAGAAAGTCGGCTTTTACTGCTCTGCTGACGTCAAACGCATAACTCACATACTGGGCGGGGTGCGACACCTTCGAGACGTGGGCTACGATTGCTAGGCATCAGAAACCAGGAGGAGATCTGGTTTCCATYGATTAATTTAATTAAYTAAAGAATAGAACCATAAAACATCAGACTATTTKTATTTCTTTTCAATGAATTCCTGAAGATGTTGGAAAACTTTACAAATGACAGCCTCAGCTATGAGTGTTACAAAGCGCTGACACTGGAGACTCCTTCCTCTAATGGTACAATTAGCGATGACAGAAAACCACCAGAAAATTCCACAATTATGCACATTTTTAAAATGACTGCATATTTACTTAGGCTAGGACGAGCTAGCTGTTTGTTAGCTAACATGAAAGGTCTGTGTTTTGCATTCAAACATTTTATGCACATCATAAAGCTCCAGAATTGCAACGAAATAATTGAGTCTGGACATTACATTTCAAAGCAGAAACTTATTATTATCGTCCGCAAAAMMAAAAAATTCTACAACGTCCTGCTAAGAAAAAAATAGCGTCTWGCTACGTATATATGGTCCATTCGAATCAMCCGCAGGTTCGACTTGGTGTAAAAACCCGCTCGCTTTRCTTCTTCTGTACAAACCTAAAGACCTTCGTGTTATTCGTATTYGTGCTYGAAAGCGTCAGGATTTGAACTCACAACCATCTTGCACGTGACCTCAAGCGCACTGAGCTCCAACCCATAAAAGGTTGTGACATTCTTACGAAGTGAATCTGCTTCGTTTAATTAATTAGATGGTCTGAAAGCAGCAAAGTGTTCCCAGTGATTGCCTTATTCAAGGCCGGAATGTTCCTCATGCCATCTGTGGAAAGAAAAACACACGGTGTCATGCCCTTATTACGAACACGGGATTTAATTCCGTACATTTAGTTCATAGAATCGGACTCTGGTGAGCGGCCGAGCCCGRTGCCAGAGCGCTGTTTCGGAGCTGATGGAAATGGAAATTCTGAGAAATGCAAAAACTGAATTTCATCTCATTCACTTAAGAATGCCTCCAGATTTATTTATTTAATTTATTTATTTATTTAATTTTTTTGCATGCTGCATGAAAACCAGCCAAAATCACCAACCCAGTCAACGGACAGAGATCAGAGGAGAGACGGGTTCGGGCGCCAAATCTTTTAACTGGTATTCGTTCCAGTGTTGAAGTCGAGCTTTCAACAAAATGCAAACTCTAAGCGAGTCCAGAAAAGCATTAGAGCAAAAACCCACGAAGGATTTAGCATGCTCTCACACACTACGTTAGACCTCTGGTGTGTTTTCGTCTTTCTTTGATCAATCGAAAACCCGGCCATCGTCACACTCGGATCAAAAGAACCGGTTCAGGACCATCTGAGTGGTGTGGCGTGATTTGGGTTGGAATGAGAAAATGAATTCATACCAACATGCAAAAATAAACCAAATACACTCAGGCCGCTATCTGACTAATACAATACTTTAACAAAACAGTCATTCAGCGTCTAAGAGCTCGATGTCATCCATGACTAATCTAACGAGCGCCAAAACTTCCGACATAATGATCTCCTATATTGATTTGATTACTATATGATGAAATGTCACAAAAAAGCCAGAAGACACAAACAACAGTGAGTTTAAGTGAATGAGTTTACACAGCGCTAATAGTTTCTAATTTAACAATTAGCGAACAAGAAAATAACCATCCAAGGGTACAGAGTCTTTTATAACTGCTGTTCTGAAGAAAATGCTAATTGTAAAGCTAAAATAACGACTTCACAGTTTGCGAGCTCAAATCTATCGAACGTCTGATTACTGAGACTTTATTTAATGTAAACTGATTCTTTCTGTAATGCTAGCAGCATAAACTAACCACCACAGTGCCACATTCCTGACTAACACACACACACACACACACATACACACACACACACCTATAACCCTGAACATGACAATAAAGACGGTAAATGAGTGCTAATGAATGGAAAACCGGTCCATCGTCCTGTGCACACAAAAGCATCKTTCACTCCTTATTTGGAATCACGTTCGTCTTTCGCTCCATATTTGGAAATGAGGCTGACTGGCGAGACCATATATGGGACGTACTGCAGGCGTGGCTTCGTGTCCAGAAACGGGAAGGTTGTTTTCTCATCAGTGTTCATACAGTACATACATACAAATTAATTGCCAGTTAATTAGAGATGATTTGAGAGGAAAACCCGAGTCCATGAACATTCCCGCTGCTAATCCCGCTCCACTAGCTAGCCTGAGCTAGCTTCTGAGACGAACACAGTCTCACACAGKCTCACAGTTTTCAAGTACACAACATTCAACAACTATACAGGTTAAAATACAAGTCGACAAAAGGAGGGAAGACTCCATCAAGACAATCCATCTTGTGGGAGATGATACAGGAAGCACGGCATGAAATCTCCTCAGATTATCTTGAAGAATTGACAGCTAGAATGTCTCTGCCAGGCTGCAAAAGATGTGTTTTTTTTTTCATGAAGGCAAAGTTTAAAGAAAAGATTCATCATAATAAATATTTTATTTTTTATTTTATATTTTTTAAATAAATTTTATTTATTTATTTATTACTAAAGCTAACTAGCTAGATAGTTCGCTAATGTGATCTCTGAGAGCGGGTAGGCCTCACGCTGATAGCTAACAGATGCTAACCTGACAGGAAGTCTGAAGAAATGATGTATAAATGCTCATTGCTAGCTGATGTGAGCTAATGTAACAGGGTTTCCTGACAGGTCGATAGATAAAATCATTATTTCTAACTCTGACAATGTCATGTCTTTTTCTTTTGCTATATTTTCTATTCACACTAATTTCATGTGTGTTTCCTTGGAAAACAATAGAATTGCTAAGTGATCCCAAACTTCGGAGCGGTGGTGTATATAACGCTATGACCAGCTGTGAAATACCTGTGCAATACTACTGTATATTCAGTACCCCACATTGTTCTTGTACTTTATCCATCCATCCATCCATCCATCCATCCATCCAGGAGCCTCTGTAGTCCAACTAGGGTCCGTGATTGTCATTCTATTTATTCCCACTTTATGACTCCAGTCAGGCACTTTATGGGACCTCCAGTCAACATTCACTTGGCATTCACACACTATGGGCAATTTGGGAACGCCAGTTAGTCTAATCTGCATGTCTTTGGACTGTTGGAGGAAACCCACCAAGAGAGAACATACAGTACAAACTCCACACACACTAAGACGGGATCAAACCCGGCCCCTTTAGCGTCCCCTTTAGAGACTTGATTGTCATTGTAGTGATTTATTTATTAGCTCTCAGAGACCRGCAGCAATAATAAACACAAGAATCAACAAAAACAATAAACAAAMGATAACGAATAAGGAATAAACACCAGGTAATTGTGTTAACTGTAAAATATATAAATATAACAATATATACAACGGCATGTACAGTATGTGAAGTGGGTTCTGGATCTTAGTGTAAACAGAGTGAAAAAAAAAGTGCAAACATGATTGTCCAAGGTAAGAAACATAAACGCGACACAGTGCTAAGCACGATGCCGCGGCGCCGCCAGCTTATACATCACTATACAGTAAATGGCTTATATACGTCATACAGTATTTTAACATGTTTTTATATGGGCGGGTCGCTAATCTCAGCAGAGACAGCGGGAATTCTGAATGGCTGCTAATCAATTTGAGATCATTTGACATGATTGATTAATTATTTATTTAGTATTAATGCTAGCTAGTTTTCTAATGTGACGTCTGAGTGTGAATGTGTTTAAAGATGAGAAGTTTTTCACTAGTGTCAGTCTGATGTTTGATGATCAATTGATATTTTTTTCCTGACATAAGCTAATATGTTTTGAACTTGCACACACCTCACGTGAGCGTGTGTGTGTGTGTGTGTGTGAGTGTGTGAGAGAGAGAAAGTGAGAGAGATTGTGGATTGCGTCTGACGTCTTTGAGAACTTGTCAGACCGCTTAATTCCCACTTCTCAATAATTTACCCAGATACCACAATAGTGTAATGAGTGCAATGKCAGTTTATTAATGAGGAAGCCTTTAGTAAACAGGTTCAACCACCTCACCTGTGTGTCTCACACCCTACCGATCAAAACACTAATTAGCCTGCGGACAATGTGGGTGTAATTCTTCCAGTAAGGTTCCTGTGTGGCCCAATTCTTTAGTAATGGGTCTACTTACTGTATGCATATCTCTGTGTGTGTGTGTGTGTGTGTGTGTGTGTGTGTGTGTGTGTGATTTCTGTGTGTATACAGTATATGTGTGTTGCATAAACAAAAAATATATTTTTTAATATGTTTGCATTTACAGTGTCAAAGCATCTCAGTTCCTCTATAATCCTACAGGTGGCGTAATCAGAGCTTAGAGCTGTAACAAAATCAGAAAAAGAATTGTCAACTCAACGTCCACAGCTCTTTATCCTGTACACAGGGTCGCAGGGGGGTCGGGAGCCTATCCCCGGAGACTCAGGGCATGAGGCGGGGTTCACCCTGGAAGAGGTGCCAATCCATCACAGCGCACACACACACACACACACACACACTATTTCATTTATAGACGTATTGATAAACGTTCATAATCTTCATTGCTAGGTACAGCAGCATGAGCTACCCTGAGAGGATCTATGTCAATATTTTTTGCAGATTTCTGAACGGCTGCTAATTAATTTGAGCTAATCAACATGATTTATTAATTTTATTTATTACTAAAGCTAGCTAGCTAGTTAGTTCGCTAATGTGATCTCTGAGAGCGGGTAGACCTCACGCTGATAGCTAACAGATGCTAACCTGACAGGAAGTCTGAAGAAATGATGTATAAATGCTCATTGCTAGCTGATGTGAGCTAATGTAACAGGGTTTCCTGACAGGTCGATAGATAGATAGATACGTCGTGCGCTAACACACTGTCCTGTTAACACATCTGAGGTAAATTTCTGACAAAAATTTGAAAGTCATGTTCATGGACAATGTGTTTATTATATACTGTGGGTGGCTAATGTTCGCTGATAAATCTTCACATGATTTTTTAAAGATTGCTAAGATTATATGTATGAATATTTACAATGTTTACTGAACGCTAATCAATGCTAAACAGCTAATGTGGTTTCAACGTGCACCTACCTCACGTGTGTGTGTGTGTGTGTGTGTGTGTGTGTGTGTGGGAGAGAGAGAAAGGTTTCTGTGTGACGTCTGTGTGAACCTGTCGAGCCGCTTAATTCCCACTTCTGGATAATTTACCCAGATACCTGGGTAGTGATTAATGAAGTTCACTTTAGTAAACAAGTCAATTTAGTCAGCCAGCTCACCTGTGTGTCTCACACCTGACTAATCAAAACAGTAATTATTTCTTGGAAACAATTGCAGATGGAATTTTTCCAGGAAAGTTTCTGTATTGTCTAATTCTTATCTATTAGGTCTACATACTGTATGCATATCTGTGTGTGTGTGTGTGTGTGTGTGTGTGTGTGTGTGTGTGTGCAGTCAAAGAAATAATCCATCTAAAATGTTCAACTTACACCCTTTTACACGTATCCCAAATAGCGAAAAGAAAGATCCGTTTAAAAACCTGTGCAAACAATTATGTCTTTAAAAATATTCAAAACGATCTGTTTGAAGAATGGAGAAGAAACGCTGATTTAAATGACTYGGCAGGTTTGTTAGTGCCAGACGGGCTGGTCTGAGGATTTCCCAAACTGTTGATCTACTGGGATTTTCACACACAACCGTCTCCAGGGTTTACAGAGAATGGCGTGAAAAAGTGTACATGTACTGAACACACACATACTGTACATATTACAGCAAAATGCCTGAACGGTACTTTTGATTGTTTTAACATTGTTTTACAAAAGAAAGTATGAAGAAACAAAACAACACAATCAGATCAAACCAATTCTGGAATACAAAAAGAAAAGAAAAGAAAAGGAAAAAAAGAAGAAGAAGAAGAAGAAGAAGAAGCTATGTGTAATTGGCTTATTCACAAACGTTTCCACATGACAACGATCTGAATCACTGCTGTGGAAATGAAATAATAATAATGATATAAAAAAAAAAAAAACAGGAAATGTTAAGCTTGAGCTTAACTAAAGATCACATGATTACATGCCATCATACAAAGTTACTCTGCCATTGAAATTTTTTCACTCTGTGCATTTGTAAAGTTTATTTAGAATTTATTTAGAAATTGTCATCGTGCTCGTTGTCGTCATCTACATACGCTGTTCTAAATAAAGAGCTCCAAATGCTAAAACCTCTGGAACGTTACAGCTAGCCTGAACTGTTTGCTTCTGTAACAACAATACGACAGGAATGAATTACTTTGATTGCTATGTTATCGCTAACACTCAAATAGCTTCGAATAACTTTAAATACCATCAAATTAGCTCATGGGGCCAGTTAGAGAATTACCGTAAGCTGTGTAGTAGCAGGGCTACCGTAAATACTTTAACACGCTGATTCATTACTGTTGCAAACGCAAACAATTATAACATCACAAACCTATAAGCTACAAAGGTTAAACGAGGAATATACAAAGTCTCCAAACATTTAAAGTGTGTGTGTGTGTGTGTGTGTGTGTGTGTGTGTGTGTGTGTGTGTGTGTAAAGGTCCGTGTGGACTCTGTGAAAGCAAAATAAGCTTTGTTTAGGACGCAGGCCAACTCAAACAGCTGCTAAATCTCCTTGTGTCTCTCTCTCACACACACACACACACACACACACACACACACACACTGTAAACTCTTCATCAGTGCACCTGAGGTGGGCTTATATACTCCTCCAGAGTTTTTGACGCACAATTGTGTGTGCGTGTGTGTGTGTTTTCCTCCATGAGGAACGACCATTCACACTGCACAGGAAGTGAGCCAGCTGAGGGGCGGCGGCTGACGTCAATGACCCGCAAAACAGGAAGCAAAACATCCCACAATCCTTCACTCCCCTCAACTGAACTCAACTCTCAGCCTGCTGAGTCTACAGCGGCCACCTCCACCTGGGCTAACACACACACATTACTGCTTTACCTTGTGGTCTGCTGTGTGACATCACACACACACACACACACACACACACACACACACACAYACACACACACACACACACACACACGTGTCCCCTAACTGTTCATGTTCCTTCATGCAAATGATATGAAAATATAAACAAATATAAACACCCCCGTTTAGCCTAAGGCTAGCTAAATGTGAACAAACTAGCGTGCATTTCTCTCAGGTCCATGTGAGGGGGACTGCGGTATCGGTTTCGATATTCACACTCATTTCACCAATAAGACAAAGGTAGCATCGCCATGGCAACTATCTCATGACTAACATCACCTCTGTTAATTAGCTGGGTAACTGAGCAGGGTCCGTGTCTGAAAAAGTCCTGCTATCAACTGGTCTCTGTAAATATAACCTCGTATCTAGCCCCGCCCACAGATTTTATATAACTTTATGCAAAATGTTAGTTCAATTGCACGGTAAGACGTGACCCAAATTACGATCTTTTAAATCTTGTAAAACTATTTTTAATCACTTAATTAAGCTTCTTACGAGGTCTTGTGAGAACAAATAACGAGTCGACTGTAACAGCTCATGACGGTACGGATGGCTAGCATAAATAGTGAGTTTAAAAAAACAAACAAACAAACAAAAAAACCTTCCCTTTGAATTCGTAAAATGTTTAAGAGAAAGTCATTGTAGCGTAGCAGCCTTTTACCTGATAGCGAGGCTCTGTTTATCGGAGGCTGCATGCTAACTGGAGATCTCCTGAGAAAAAGAAGACAAAAAATTATTATATAATAAAATCACTTAATTTAATAACAATAACAAAATAAAAACACACATTCACTGCGAAATCTAGTCTCTGGAAGATTTGCTGGCTAACATTCTTCTGTGTCAATGTCTTGCTAATCTCAACACCTGTAACTAGCGTACTTTTACTCAGCTAGCGTTATTGAATTTTCTGCTATTGCAAGCTAAAGCGGTTGACTTCGTTAGCTTTCCTTCRTGACGAAACGGAATTTCGCTCGGAATCCCCTCTCAGAGAGTTCACACACTAAATTCATTAAATTAGCCCYYGCTACTCCGCGCACGCTAGTGCTACATTTGATTTAAAAGTGTTTGTTGAGAAAGTCAATAGATCAATAAAACAAAATAGGTGAACACAAGGCYYAGTGCGTGCTAACATTTACGACTCGGAGAGCTTGCAGCTTTGAAGTAAATTCAACAGCCTTTTGAGAAATACATGACTTCAGTTTTACATACTTCAAACTAAATACATTTCTGTTCCAATTTCACTGTTAAAAAATGAACATAACCRTCTATACTTCATATAAAACTCAATGACCAGTGAGGCTTCAGCTTCAGGTGTCCTCTCTAAATGTGTGTTTGATACGAGTCGTTAAGCTTCAAACACTTAGCTGAGAGCGCCCTCTGGTGGACGACCTGTTTTTTGTTTGTTTTTCTCACTGCACTATTCCAGAGGAAGAACGTACTTGCTGGAAGGTGCGGGCACGTTGGTCAAAACGCTGAAGTTACTTCTGACTGTACGAAGACTGGCGAGGACCTGCAGGACAGAAATAAAGGTTAGGTACCTCTCTCTCTCACACACACACACACACACACACACACACACACACACACACACACACACACAGCTGTGCTGTGTTTACCTGAGCAAATGGTGTGACGATGAGATCTTCACTGTGTCTGAGAAAGAAAAGATTGACACACACACACACACACACACACACACACATAAGCATAAAAACAAACTGTTTATAAGTCAAGAAGATAAAATGATGTATGAACAGATAAAGAGATTGGATCAAGGATGGACAGGAAGACAGACAGACAGACAGACAGACTGAGAGACAAGCAGGCTACACTTAAATAAGTTAACAGAGACAGACGAATAGAGACAGACGAATAGAGACAGACGAATAGAGACAGATATACAGAGGCAGAGGGATAGATGATGAAGTGATGGAGAAATACAGACAGACAGACAGACAGACAGACAGGTGTCTCCGAGCACAGTGTGTGTCTGTAACTCACGGTTCTCCCACGATGGAGGAGTTGCGCGAGGTGGATTTTGGCGAGAGCTCGTAGTCGCTGTCGGAGCGGTACAGGAACGACTCGCGGCGCTGACCGTGAGGGAGGAGCAAAGCAGAACCGGGAGAAACCTGATGCTCCACAGGACTGCATGGACCGTTCTCCACCTCTAAACTACACACACACACACACACACACACACACACGCGTGATTATCCCTTATGTTCTATTAAAAAATGAAGACGYGGTGCTATCCGCCCTCTTCTACATACATGTAGCTACAGACACTCAGGATTGGCTAATGCTGCCGTGATTGACAGGCGGCACAGATTCAGCCAAGCCCAAAACCCACGGCGTGTTTGAGTTATTTCCTCAGATTCACACACACACACACACACACACACACACACACACGCACACACACGCGCGAGTGCGGTTCAGGGGTCAAATGTGTTTCTTGACTCAGGATTCAGAAAGGAACCATAATGTTATGTGTCAGGATGTGGGATAAAGGTGCAACACACACACACACACACACACACACACACACACACCATGACACAGTTCAAGTGTTGAGCAACATGGCCTCCTCCTCGTCCTCCCACATATTTGACACTTATATAAATATTCTCTACTCTGTGTGTGTGTGTGTGTGTGTGTGTGTGTGTGTGTGTGTGTGGTACCACCAGGCTACAGTGACTCCAGAAACTGCTCAGTCATTGTAACTGGCAGTAAAAAGGCCGTCTCCAGAGAGCGGGTGACCGGAGCACGCGCCCCGCCCCGAGTCGCCCCGAACAGCACCGCGCTGAGACGCGTTTCACAACCTCCGGGTTCACGTGTCAGAACCGTACGGAGTGATGATCACCAGCTGCTGCTTCATGAACGTCTTCACAGCCACGGGTCACGGAAACCAACCACACTCGCTGTAGTTTTCCCGGGAAGTCAAAGTATTGGCACCCTTGTATATGCACACACACACACACACACACACACACACACACACACACACACACACTCTCTCCTGTCACTCTTACCAGCTGTGAGAAAAGGCCACGGTGAAGCGACGCCTCTGACGGGCCACTTTTTTCACCGCCGTCCTCCTGAAGGCGCTCGGTGCCGGCGCGTCCTCGTTTCCCGCGTCCGAGCTGATCTGCACCTTCTGCCTCCTGGAGCTCTGATCTGACTCCTGACTCGAGTCCATGGCTCGGGGGAGTCTGACGATAAAATCCACCACGAGAGCTGACGGACTGGATCTCCGTCGACCAGGCGTCTTCGTCTTTCTCTTTCTGTCCAGCTCTGTCCTTTATCTCTGCTCTCTTGCCCTCTTCCCTCCTTCCTCGGGCCTCTGCCTCAAACTCCCTCCTCCTTCTCCCGGGTTTCCCAAACCGCTCAGACTTAAATCCAGCTAAAATCCACTGCACGACTCATCTTATTCTTCTCACACAGCTACTTTCCTCACCTTTAAATGGTCGCTGAGTATTTTATGACATCAAAGAAGAGAAAAAAGTAGGTGGAGCAAAGAATTGCAATAATCTAGGGGTAACCATGATGTCATTTCTGTACCCCGAGGTTCTCCAGATGATGGTGAAGGTGAGTGCAATCACTCCACAGGAAGAGACGCTAGATTAATCCATGGTGCTCATCGTGTGTGTGTGTGTGTGT
>QMIH01003168.1:2433-17728 GCA_003987875.1 Clarias batrachus
GGCAATAAGTGAACATTTAGTTTTGCCGCAGGAATGATATAATTTTAATATTTCAATGAAAATTCAGTTGATGATTCCGAAATAGTACGGAATCGACATATTCTCCACAAAGTTCTTGTCCATAAAGTAAACTGGATTCTAAAATTTCAATTTTGCTCAAGTATGATAAATGATAACATAGAAACATGGACAAGATTGCATTCTAATAAGCTGAAAATAAACTGAATAAGACATTTGTAGGATGGTGTTGCCATCTGGACTGCTGACTCCGCTTTCAGCAGGAGTGGGATCTTTATTGTAATATACTGATAAGCTCTTGTAATTCTTGGGCGGACTTTTTTTTTTCCCCCACCAAGTGGTTTTAGAAAAGATGGGAAACATCTGAGAATGATTTTCGCATCTTTGGCACATGTTTGCAAGGCCTGCTCAATGCCCAGTTCCTGTAGGGACTGCATGGGTTTGATTTCTGCTTGTGTGTTCGGTTTTCCTGTAGAGATGAGAGCTGTGCTTGATCACTGTGTGTATGTTTGACGTTTTTATAGGGAGAATATGTCTCCTGTCTCCTGTCTCTATTGAAAATGATGTCTGAGCTGCATTTCCACCACCTGCTCAACAACTTTCACAGCAAAGATGAACTTAAGGTGAAAACCAGTGTTTGATTGACACTTAAGCTGAATCGAAAGTGCTGTTGTGACAATATACTCTTGAACCTACGATTGCAGGACATGAATCTATGCACTTTCATTGTAAATTCCAAACTAGACGTGCTGTAGTACAACTCATGTAATGGAAGTTATATATTTTCTTGTGCCTCTCCATAATTATGTTTTTTGAGTRAATCGTCTCTTGTCACAACAGGAGTTTCTGCTAAAGATCTTCTGTGTGTTTCGAAATCTGATGAAGCTTGGCGTGTTTCCACGAGACTGGAGTGCTATGCGGCTTCTTACCAGTCAGTGAGTACTTACTCAGTTATCAGGGTCAGTACACACAAACCCACGCAGGTTGCGGTGCTACATATAAAGTCACTCATAGTGTAATTGGGTAATAATAGTACCGATCAATAAATGTACTCTTACTGATGAGGAGCGCATAAAAGCGCTCGGGTTTTCAGAGCAATTTTTCTCCTCAGAGTGTTTAAGGTGACTCGTGTTTCCGGAGTGAAGGCAAGCAGAAAATTGTATGGCTTTTGYTCAATTATTTGATGAGGCAAAGGTTACAGTGAGATACCGGACTGGTTGTGTGGAATTAATTTAGCGTTCAAATCATTACAAGCAATATAATAATGTAATAACATCTGGAACCAGATTGGAACCAAATGAGACCAATACAATCGTAAGGTACAGGAGATAATAAGATATAGTAAATCTGTTTCATTGTACAGTAAATATCAAACTATTCTATTCACTGTCCATTTCTGGTACACTTAAAGTGCCCTTTAACATGGCAGCAACTCAATGCATTTAGGCATGTAGACATGGTCAAGAGCATCTGCTAAAGTTAAAACTAAGCATTAGAATGAAAGGGTGGAGAAAGGAGAKTTCATTACCTTTGAACATTGTGATGATAGCAGGAGTCAGACGGGCTGAGATGGTGTGAGGATTTCCAAAACTGCTTATCTACTGGTGTTATCAAATACAGCCATCTCTAGGGTTTACAGAGTGGCTTGAGCTTGAAGAAACGCAACWATAACTCAAATAACAACCGAGGTACAGTGTAGGCYGCAGCAACGGAAGACCACGCTGGGTGCCACCCWGAACATTTTAGCGGTAAGGTCAGAATTTCACATTAACCCTTTGCATTTCAATAGACCTGATGCCATTAATAACTTTGCACCCTGCCTGCTCCACCATTTTGGATATACACACTTTTAAAAAAAAATTTTTTTTTTTTACCGACTGCAATAGTAAGAAATTTGTGCTTGTTAAACATTTCCATTTTCTTAACATTTCCGTATTGGGATCTCCAGGTATACAACAATATAACAGCAGCAATAACTTACATCAAAAACATGTGAATGGCTATAATTTAGCTAAGGCTGCTGTCCTGTGTCCCTCATTCACAGTGTGCATGACAGGAGAGGGTTGAGAAGTCCTAATCAGGGAGATACAGGCTGTTTTTTTTTTTTTTTCTTCATTAAATTTAGTTTAACTCGATTTCATTTGTATAGTACTGTACTGTTCTTAATAGACGTTGTCATAAAGAAGGTGGATATAGATCTAATGAGCAAGCCAGAGGGAAATGTGGCATTTAAAACCCGATGAGATGACACGAAGAAGAAACCTTGCAAGAATTCCATCCTCAGCTGGTGACACCAGATTTTTAACAGAGTTAAGTCAAATGTTCAGTATCGGAAAAAAAAAAGAAATTGTGGGAGCTGTGGGACGAACACAGGAAAGTCTTGATAATGACTACAGCAGCTCGTAGGAGGCTCATCCATGAAGCAAGTGTGGCAGAGCCCCACCTTTTATATCAACTCTTTAGAAGATGTTAATCTTCATCAGTGGTGGGCAAAGTACACAAATCCTATAATCGAGTMYAAGTAGACACACCATAGGGAAAATATTTCTCCGATGAAAATGGAAGTCCTCCATTTACTTGAGTCTTGACTTTAAATCCAAAAGTACGGTGTGTGCCAGAATGAAACTCGTGCATCGCAGATCCCAGGCATAGCTTCAGACGTCCTCGTTCCCAGCAGGGAAAAGGAAGTTGTTGTTGGAAGTGGGTCTCTCACTGGAGGGAAAAGTATTATTTCCGCTTATACGGAAGTGGGCGTGAATAGGGACGGAGTCTGAAAAARGTGGCAGAACAATTCTTTCCCGTTCCCATTCCCCCGATCTTACACCACCTGACGCCTACTTGTGGGGAATTTTAAAGCAGAGTGTATTCAAGCGTGAAGATCCGCCAAGAACTGTGCCTGCATTACGTGAGCAATCGTCTCCTTTTGCAGAAGTCTGCAGCAACCTTTGTTCTGGGAATCCTGGTTAAGAATCGGTGAATGATATGAACTCTGTCTAATGCGAGGCAGTGCAYACACACACACTTCGAACATTTACATTACGCAAACCATGGTAAATGCACACGCYGAGTGTGTGTGTTAGTTTCTTTCAGAAGGAATACACTGACAGATGATAAGGTAACATTGTTCGCATTTTGATTTCAGTGCTGTATATTTTGCCGCATACTGTGCTTACTTTTGAATGTGCTTAATGTCGAGAGTATTGAGCTTATATTAGCTTATGGTAGGCTTTAAGTCACAGTAAAGGACTCTCACTTTCTCTCTCTCTTTACAAACATTCTGTTTTCATTAATGTCTGCAACCAGCCCCACTCCTGACTTCAGGCACCTGCTACATGATTCAGAGTATTTGTTGTAGGAGTACTATAWTTAAATAGTTACCTTCCACCTCTGAAGTAATTCATAAATTCATAAATTACTCATTCACCATTCCATCTGCTTTAAACTTTGYTTTAACCTGTATCTCTACCCTAAATAGTGTTACTATTTAAAAGATGATCTGTTTGATTTGCTTGCCTTCCTAGATGTTACACAATTGAGGAACACCTAACTTTATTCATTATTGAATGTATTTTTACACTGTTGCCTCACTGCCTTAGGGTTGAGGGTTTGAATCTCAATGTATGTAGCCAAAAATGGACTTGTGGRGTTTGCATGCTCCCCCTGTGCTTGGTGGAGGAATATTCCTCTGGGTATTCTGTAGCGATAATGAGGTAAAGCCTCATTTAGGTGTCGAGGCTTCCCAGCCAAAAGTTTCACCAAAAGGTTCCTTTCATGAAGCTTCATTCAAAGGCTCATAGTACTGCCATCTAGTGGACAAATGTTGTGCAGCAACCTGACTGTAACATTGCAGCTGCAATTACTGTAATGTTGCATTCATCACTGTCAGTTGTGTGTCAGTTTGTGTGCGTGTGTGTGTGTGTGTTTGTGCGCGTGTGTGTGCGTGTGTTTGCTTAAAAATCCCCTGTTCAAAGAAATGTTTATGCACATAATCACCATCTCTGAATCTTTGAAAATTAACTGAAGATCTAGGATAGAAATGTAATATGAAGAACAAATAGCGAGGGCCTTTTCTTTCTTTCTTTCTTTCTTTCTTTCTTTCTTTCTTTAGTAAATTATAAACACAAACATAAATATTTGGAATATTTGAACAAAATATATAAATTCGCCAGTCAGTGTTTAGAATTCAATACACAAATCAATGATTAAACACACAATAAAGAAAATTAACAGAGGGAACAAAAATAAAGAGAGATGAAAAAAAAAAACTAGATACAAGAATACTAGAGTTTATGAGATAAATTATTCACTAGATGCCATTAATATAAACCAAAAGATTTAGCTTTCCTCCTTCATATATTATGCAAGGAGTACTGTAAATGTAAAGTTCATTGTGAAATGCAAAATAAATAAGTAAATAAATAAATAAAATGTTTTCCTGAATCTTAAATTTCCTGATTTATGAATTCAAGAAGAAAAATCTTTAATTCAGTCACATGATTCCGGCAAACMCAAGGCTTCGTTTTTTTATCGGTCACGTGGATCTCAGAGAAACGACGCATGCCTCGAAGTGAGACTTCATTTGGACACCGCCTTCTGCTCGATACMAGCTTCTGAGCTTCCGTGTCATAGTATCATCACTAGTATTCTGGTTCCTATTGTAAGTTGATTGGCATTGCAATGTTTTGAACATGCCTTGCCTTGAAAATGCCCTCCATGTCTGCGACTGTACACAAGATAATCAGTATAGATGATGGATGGATTATCATGCATAAGGGTCAAAAATTGGAACGTGAGTAAGTGAAAATCAAGGTCCATTGCGGCAGTTATAATCGTTCTCTCCTGTCCCACCCCAATCTATGGTCACTAGCTATTGTTGGTCAGAGCAAGTTGGGAGTAATGCGGTTAGTAGGGACGATAGGGTCATGCAATAGGACTTGGGGAAGCGCAATTGCTAAACGTATTCAGGGAGCTGAGTTATATAGAAAAGCTGAGTAAGCAGAGGAAGACAGCATGTACATGTTGTTTCCAACCTAGAGCTTCAGACAATGTTGACCTGTGGCTGCAAAAAAAAAGAATAATAAAGAACTCATTGGTTCCTGACTTTTTGAACAGCCTGTAAATGCTGTTAAAGATTTTGTTAAAAACAAACATGGCGATTGACAATATACTGTATGAAAACATTTATTTTTATTGTGGCTACGATTATTATTCTAGGACACTAGGTTTTTACCCATAGTTAGTTTTTCATCCTAATTCTATTAAACMAAGTATTTTACCTTTATAATAACTGCTTTAGATGCACCTACTTAGACATTGTTTAAAAGTATGGTTTGATTTTAAATTTAAGGATACAATTTAGGGCTTTATACCTGTGTGTACTGTATCTGGGTTTCTGTAGGTACCAGTTGCAGTAGCGTGGTAACAAATATACTGTAGTTCGTTTTTCAAAGCATTTCTTTTTCAAATAGTGACGTTAAATAATTTTTTATTTGCTTTATATGTTTCAATCCTGAGGTAGTAGTCTTTCTTATTGGCTGGTTTTGTCATTAAGCATCTTGTGTTGCTATTCTGGCAAAGAGAAATGAAACACTTAAATGAACACATTTTTATAATGCTCAAATGTATTTTCGTAGCAGGCCACAGTTGCTTTGACTAATGGAATACATTTCACACTTATGTAATGGAAGCAATTTTCTCTAAACCAGTGTAAAACTGCATTTCATAATTATAATAACGCCTGTTTTGCCAGCCTGCGATTTGCATTTTTATCGAATAAGAGCACCAGAGCTCAGCTCTACTTGTTGTTCACATAAACCAAAGGTCAGGGGCAGCAAAAGAAGTAAAAGAAATCATGCAAATGTCAGTCGGATATATTTAGTTAGTAGCAGGATGAAGTAATCCATTTTACAACTCGTATTCCAGAACGAGGCTGCAAACCAAGTGGGTTTGGGCATAGTGGGTGGATCTGAAAATAGTAACCGACTACAGTACTAACAGGGGGGAAAAATGCCAGTAATATGTTGGAATTATGCCAGAAATATATACCTACCCTTACATCAAAATAGAAAACACATTTTGAAAAACACAACTGACAACACTACCATTTACATGGTAGGTATCCAGGGTAATGTCAGCATACCACCAATAGGGACGATCAACATCCAACAGGAGTAACTGTGGACGCAAGAGGAAGCTGTCTGAAAGGGAAGTCCGGGTGCTAACCAAATATCATAAAACCACAGCTGTCCAACTCACTGCAGAATTAAATGTGCACCTCAACTCTCCTGTTTCCACCAAAACCGGTTGTCGGGAGCTCCACAGGGTCAGTGTACATGGCCGGGCTGCTGTAGCCAAACCTTTGGTCACAATGCCAATTGTCATGACAAAATTCTGTGGACAATGTGAAACATGTATTGTTCTCTGATGAGTCCACCTTCACTGTCTTTCCCACATGCGGTGAGGAGAAGCCCCAAATAAGCGTAGCACCCACACTGTTGCATGCCCAGAGTGAAGTATGGGGGTGGATCAGTGATGGTTTGGGCTGCAATATCATGGCATTCCCAATGGCCCAATACTTGTGCTAGATGGGTGCGTCACTGCCAAGGACCACCGAACCATTCTGGAGGACCGCGTGTATCCAATGGTTCAAACATTGTATCCTAAAGGCGGCGCCGTGTATCAGGATGATAATGCACCAATGCACACAGCAAGACTGGTGACAGGGTTGTTTGATGAACATGAAAGTGAAGTTGAACATCTCCCATGGCCTGCACAGTCACCAGATCTAAATATTATTGAACTACTTTGGGGTGTGTTGGAGGAGCGAGTCAGGAAACGTTTTCCTCCACCAGCATCACACAGTGACCTGACCACTATTCTGCAATAAGAACGAAGGCTCAAAATCCCTCTGGCCACTGTGCAGGACTTGGATCTCTCATTCCCAAGATGAATTGATGCTGCCGCAAAAGGAGGCCCTACACCATACTAATGAATTTTTGTGGTCTCAAACCAGGCGTTTCAGTTTCATTGTCCAAACCCTATATTTGTCACTATTTTTCATTCTTGACACTGAAAATAGTTATTAATTGAACAATTATGTTAAGCCATTTGAAACCATAATATTCTGTTACTTCATTCATTTAGTCCATTGATTTAAATATATGTTTAAGAATTAATGTTGATGATATATTATGGAAATGAAGCTAAGAGAACGGGGTTTTTAGAATAATGCTTGCATTGGGCCTGTTTTTATACTCGTTTCTCATGGTTACTTTGTAAGGGATTTTTAACTGAATGAGATATGTCGAATCTCTGAATTCATCTGTSTTTGTGATTTTCTTGTGCAGGATTATTGTGATGACAACCCAATATCTGACTCCTGCACTTCACAAGAACTTCTCAGATGCAGACTTTGATTTTAAGGTAACGCATTTATGAAGTTGTGTCCATTTTACTTCTTTCACTAAATTCCTTCTGGTTATTTATGTTGAAACAGACACATCCTGGTGTGGATACATCCAATGATTTCATGTGTTATATCTACAGTATAATGCATCCCGAAAATGTCATGAAATATTTGTCCCCCTGTACTCTAGGTTCATTTCACAAGTGAAATATTTCAAGGCTTTTTTTTTTTTTTAACTTTGATGTTAACTGCCTTCCCGCTAATAAAAATATAATATTTTCTAAGGTCAATCAAAAAAATGTTAAGAATACAGAAATTTAAAAAAAAATTATGTTATTTTATGCACTCAATACATAGTAGAGACATGCATGGCACGGTGGCGATCAGCCTGCGGCACAGCTAAAGACCAGGTTGCTTCGATAGTAGCCTTTAGCATGTCCATAACGGTGGGTCAGGTGTTTCGAATCTTCCTCTTGAGGATTAGGTCAGGCAAGTTGGCTGGCCAGTCAAGCACAGTAATATCATGATCAGCAAACTAGTTAGTGGTACTGTAGTTTTAGCAGTGTGTGCAGCTGCTAAGGCTTGCTGGAAAAGGAAAGTGGCATCTCCATAGTGCTTGTCTGCAGATCTCCTGGTAGGTGGTTGCGCTTGGACATGATAAAACATATCGAACCAACACACRAAATCATGGAAACCTCACACTGGAAAACTTTTTATTCTGTGAATCCCCTCTTCCTTGATTTCCAAAAGAAATGCAAGATTTCATTTAGTCTTTGGCCCAGGTAAGATGCTTCTGATTTGACCTCTGGTTCAGGAGTGACTTGATACTACCAGTGCAACAGTTGTAGCTTGTTTCCTGAAGACATCTGTGCATGATGGCTCTTGATGCACTGACTCCAGCCTCACTCCAGTCCTCGTGAAGTCTTTCAAGCGCTCTTGAATCAGCTTTGCCTCACAGTCTTCTTAATACTGGAGCCATCCCTAGTGCTTGTGCACCTTTCCTAACAGACCTTTCCTTTCTAGTCAACTTTTCATGAATATGCTTGGATATAAGTAGAACAACTAGCCTTTCTGTGGCTTAGCTTTCTTGTGGAGAGTGTCGATGATTGTTTTCTGGTCAACTGTCAGGTCTGCAGACCTCCACATTCRTGCACTGAACTATGGTAATATTTCGATATACTGGGTTACAGTATACGTACTGGGTTACTGCCTTTCGAACCGATTGCTTTTTGACAAGAACACAGTAGACAAATGTTAAAGTTGTCCGTGAGCAACAATTGAATGACAGATGGAAGCGTAGGTCATTTGCTAAGGTCATAATAACATTAATAAATTGTCTTGCTCTTTTCTTGATGTAAAAATGTTGAAGGTGCACGCGAAAAACGTAAGAGGTTCCTACCTCAAAAGATAGCTATTTCCTACGACACAGATACAGTAAATAGAAATTGCGTCCAGCAATTATTCAGCCTTTTTGATGTTGCATGGTCTGTGCATCAGCAGCTTCATTCTCAGCCTTAAGAGAAGAGCTGTCGTCTGTTACATAATAGAATGTTCATTTTATTTGGTGCACCAAAACATTCATTGATTTACATAGAAATTTGATCCCGGAAGAGTTTAGTTCTGTCAACAGTTTTGGGCAGCTCCAGCAGACAATGAAAAATGAACGTATCCTTTTGATAGAATTATACAAATTCACAGTGAGACCGGCACAGTATGGTGGGTGTGGCGGCATAATCTACAGAAAATGCAATCATGAATAGAATGACGTTTAGATATTACCATGGAAACATTCAGCAGACTCTTTGCTTGCATTCCCAAGCTTAAAAGAACTGGATTCTRTAGGTGAAATAAGGACTGAGGTTGTGTTGAGGTGGTTACATCATCAGAAGCCTACAAAAAAATCGAATGCGGAGAAGAGGTTGTAGCTTAAAATACCAGAATTGTATGCTACAAAATTGATCTTGAATAATAAAATTGGGATCAGATTAAAGAAATAATGTATAATAAAAAAAAAAAAAGAATATTATAGTTATGTTGAATACAGTAGCTGATAAAAATCCTTTTCCTTCCAGACCTTGCTTTTATCACAAAGAATTACAGTCTAATATGAGCACTACAAGGCAACGAACATTTCTATTGTTTAAAAAGACCCGGTAATTTACATCTGATTTACATCATGTACCGAATGGGTGTTCAAAGATGTTTGGAATTAACTACAGACTAAAACGATGAACTGGTGGTGAGCATAGGGTTTGCCAATGGGTTAGAGTATGCAGATTTGCAGATCTGTCACTGCACCAGGACAACATAATTGTCCAGAAAACATGCGCTACAAAAGTTCATGAGGACAACTTTAACAATAATTCAGTATAAGCCTAGCTATGGATTACTTGCCCGGCGGTATTGCTGCATTACATGGCCATTAGTTCTTCTCATATTTCCAGACCTGACAACCTCTACTGTTTTATGAAGCAACTCCAAGGTTTGGAGTGTTATCACTCATTAAGTCAGTAAAGGTAAAGGCTGGAGTATACACCAATCAGCCCCAACATTAACAGATTTGTATAATGTTGATTATTAATTATAGACCAGAAAGTTGGAGACACAATCATAGACAGCCTAGTCAACAAGGTTCATCTCTGCCAGTGGGGAACAAAGGTCAACCCAACCTGTTCAATCCCACAGTAAATCCTCTGTCGCCCGAATTGCTGGAAAAAAAAAAAAAAAATCAATGCTATTTATGATAGAAAGGTATCAGAACATCAGTGCATCAGAGCCTGTCATGTATAAGGCTTAGCAAGCAGAGAGTTCAAGGGTGTTGATCCAGCATCCAAAACGTCCCAGATCTCCTTGTGTTCAAGCATCCAAGAAATGCCCCGGACAATCAAGTCGACTCCACAGAGGCCCCACCCTGCAGCCCAGAGCACCCAAAGGACCTTCCATTAATGCCTCCGGACACGACGGCACTTTTGCACTTTTAAAAGAAAAGCTTTGATTTTTGAAAGAGCTACATCAAAATGTTTTCCCGGCTTTATAGAGCAGAAACCAGAACTTAACTTGCATGTGACGGTAATACTAGTAGTATTTTTCCAAAGGTCATTGGCACTTGAAATAATCAGGGATCCAGTAATAATCTGATGAATATCCTTTGTGCAATCATTGGTCAAGGGAGCAGAAGTTTCATTTAAAATGCTGCGGTGTAATTGGATGAGGCACCTGTGAAATGTTTTGACTATAAATCCTGTTGGATCTCTCTCTCTCTCTCTCTCTCTCTCTCTCTCTCTCTCTCTCTGTCTCGTAGCTTGGTATCCAGAACCAAATACATTATGCTAAAGTGCGAAGACTGTGATGACTATGTCTGTATGTTTTTTTTTTTGTTGTTGTTTTTTTAGCTCTGGAACTCCTTCTTCAGTTTGGCTGTGCTATTTATTAGTCAGCCCAGTCTGCAGCTTGAGTCACTCAGTCAGGTCAAGAGGCAGCGAATAATGGACAAGTAAAAAAAAATATTGACGCACAAATACACTTACAGGCATAAACGGTACACTCTTTACTATATAAAGTACCAGGTGTTTTTATCAATGAATGCCGTTTGCTCTATTCGACAGATATGGAGATTTAAGAGTGCAGATGGTTTATGAGCTATACAGTATGTGGCAAAAGCTGGGTGAGAACATTTTCTTCATTGCACATATCCTGACCTTCCTTCTGTTATCAGATTTAGTTAATGACAGTGTAGCTTTAGTCAGATCATCTCTCTCGCGTCTCTCTTTCAGGTGATAATAAGCCTCACTTCACCCCTGGGATGATGGGTCCATTCTTAGGAGTAACTCTGGTACCGCAGGCCGAGGTCAGAAATGTTATGATTCCCATTTTCCATGACATGATGGACTGGGAACAGCGCAAGAATGGCAACTTCAAGCAGGTCAGATAGCAAATAACAAAATGAGAGAAAGAATTTCCCATAGAGTTACTACATTTATCTTAAATGAAATGAGAATCCATTTTTCATTGGTGTTTTAAGTGTAAATAATTTCTTACAATAAATCAGATTTACACTATATTTTGTCTAAGAGAGCTTTGATAGTGTTAAGCTGGTGTTGTGTGTGTGTTCGTGCTTTGTCAAGGTGGAGGCTGAGTTGATGGATAAGTTAGACAGTATGATAGCGGATGGCAAAGGAGAGGAAAACCACCGAGAACTTTTTGGATTATTGTAAGTCCTGACACAAACCACTCACACCATTGTTACTGGATGTACGGAGACTACGCTCAGTGTGGCGCAAATGTCTGAGACAACTAATGGGAAACTTCCCTTTGCATTCTTTTCTCCTTGAATACAACAGTTGTCATTGAAATTATATTACCAGTGACAACTTAAGTGGAGGGTAGAATCTTATAAATCCTCAAATGAATTGCCGAGTTGCACAGTATTTGCTTTGCCTCTTTTTGTGGTTGAGCACATGCGCGGACATGGAAACCGGTCTCTGCCTACAGTAAAACCTAATGAACCATGCCATCCAGTTTTAACCCGTATTTCATTGGAAGACGCCCAACTGAAGGACAATATTTTTCAAAATGCTTAAAGCCAWTCTAATTCTTTCGTCCCTACCTGCAAATCATCCTCAATGTATAAAAACACACTGATCAGCCATKCCATTAACACCGAATAACATTAGCACATGAACATCGATTATCAATTTTAAAACAGTAAACTAGTGACAAGACCATGGGCGCCTAATGCTCACCCAGGGTAGAAATGCCAGGCCGCCTGGTCTGCTCTTACAKAAAAGATAATGCAGCACAAATCACTGAAAAAGTGGATGACGGTCATGATAGAAAGGCACCAGAACACCCAGTGCACCACAACCTGCCTGCAGGCAAAGAGTCCAACATTGATCCAGCCTCCAAATTCTCCCAGAGCCCGATCTATTTAAGCATCCATACTGGGGACAAACAAGTCCAATCCATTGTAATGTTATGGCTGATCAGTGTATAAGCAAACTCTAAGACTAAGACTCGAGTATTGAACAAAACAGAATGCATATCATATTTACTTGCATAAATAGGATAGAATCTTTTTTTTGTGACTGGATTAAAATTACCATATGTTGCCTTTTGCTATCTTTCCTACAGAACGCAGCTCTTTGGACCATACCCAAGGTATCATTTTATCTGCTAAACATACAGTAAACTCAGTAAATCACACACACACACACACACACACACACACATAACCTTATTACATAATTAATAACGTAATACTAATGTTGCAATCTCTAAATCTTTTTTTTTTTTCCTTTTGTCCAGTCTGTTGGAGAAGATCGAGCAGGAAACATGGCGAGAGACAGGGGTGTCTTTCATTACTTCGGTCACACGCCTCATAGAGAGACTTCTTGATTACAGGTGTGTCAGTGGCAGATGATGGGTTTGTTTGCACAGGCAGCATGGTGGCTTCGTGATTAGCACTGTCGCCTTGCACCTCTACGGTCTGGGTTCGATCCACGCCTCGGGTCTGTGTGCATTGAGTTGGCATGTTCTCCCTGTGTTTGGTGGGTTTCCTCCAGTCCCACAGTCAGAAGACATGCAGATTAGGCTAATTGGCATKCCCAAATTGCTCATAGTGTGTGCCCTGCGATGGATTGGCACCTTGGCCTTATGCCTTAGTCCCCTAGCCCGATACACACCCCCCCCCCAAACCTTCTCGCKACCCTGTACACAGGATAAAGCRGTATATGAGTGAGTGGGTGAGTGAGAGGGAAAGCACAGCTATCTATCATAGATACTTTTCATACTGTGGGTATGAGTATCCAACGATCGTTATATAATCAGTTATATAAACCCAGCCAAACAGCACAAATTGCATGAAATGAAGACAAATAATCCAACAGAACTTTATAGTTACATTTTATTTGCAGCACTTACAAATCACAATAATGAAAACTAGCCACTAGTGCAGCTCCAAGCAATTCCAACTGGCACCAGTATGCTTGAAATATCAGCCAGGTTCATTATCGTTTCAGTGGTTAGAAGTTTCCGCCTTGTTTAGACGTGCATATGGGGTTTTTTTTGTTTTTTGTTTTTTTTTTCAAACCACACACTCCCAAATAGAATAGAAGCCATTCTTTTTTCCATTTACCTCCAGAGATGCACAGACTAAAATAACACTGTTTTCCATTGACTAATAAATGACGCTCCCATTATAAAACACATTGTACATGAAGCTGCAGTAGAGAAGCACAAGGTTTCTCTCAAGTTTCTATCAACAATGTGTCAGAGGCTCTACAGGAGATTTTCACACAAGCTGCCCTGTCCACTGAAAACCGCTTGTGTTACATGAATGAACAGCACAATCAGCCAGTCAGAAATATTGATAAAAACACTTTTTTTTTTTTTTTTTTTTGCTGCTGCAAAAATTTCACGGAAACGTTAGGAGAAGCTGAGCTTTCTTTGTCCTCTCTGTGTGTATGGAATCATGTACAGTATGTGTGCGTTGTGTTTGAGGAGAATGCGCCGGAATTAGTTGTGTAATGATGGTTAGTAAGATTCTTTCTCCGTAGGGAAAGTGTGAGAGGAGAAGAAGCAGAGAGTAAAAAGCTGGGAGCCAACATCATGGTAAAACATGCGACACCGCATTACACGCAYTACATCATACTACAAATAACTGTACTGTACATTGTATACTGTGTTTATAATGTGCTTATAAATGAAAGGATCTTTTGGTTGTTTTTTTTTGTGATCTAAAAGGCAGAGAGTCTAATGCTGAATATCTCTAATAGTTTTTTTTTCATCATTTTGATTTGGGTTTCCTGGAAATGTTCTTCAAGTGCGAGATAACCAAAGAAGACATGTACATCCGCTACATTCACAAACTCTGTGAACTCCACCTGCAGGTGCATAACTACACAGGTACGGAGCAATTAAAAATGAAAGAGATTGAAAGTTTTCAGAAAACCGTCAATGTAGAGAGGCCTTTTTTTTTTTTTTTTGCTGCATTTCTTAGCATATAGTTCATGTGATCCACAGAGGCTGCATTCACGTTGCTGTTGTACTGGGAGCTGCTGCAATGGTGTGAGCAGCCCCTGCGAGACCTCCTGCAGTACCCCGCTCAGAGTCAGTGGCAGCGCAAGGAAGCCCTCAGCAGAAAGATACTGCATTACTTCAACAAGGGCAAGGCATGTCCAACACACACACACACACACACACATCTTTACACATACGTATGATCCGCCTCCTAAAAGCTGATTCTATTCTTTTGCGTAAAGTCTACCCCATAGGTCTCATGCAGCCATGTACCCTTCAGTATGCTATACCGTAAGGCAGGGGTCTCAAACTCAGTTCCTGGAGGGCCGCAGCCCTACAGAGTTTTGTTCCAACCCTGCTCCAACATACATACCATGTAGTTTTCAAATAAGCCTTAATGACTTGTTTAGTTGGATCAGGTGCTTTTAATTATGGTTGGAACAAAACTCTGTGGGGCTGCGGCCCTCCAGGAACTGAGTTTGAGACCCCTGCCCTAAGACGTGGGAGACCTAGAACAGTTACACAGAAACTCTGCCTCGGATTAGTGGTCTGGTGGTGTAACCGAAGAGCGATGCAGACACACCAGCGTACTGTACAAATATAAATGCTCACAGTACCGTAGGCCGCTTGTTCAGCCTATGGTTTATGCTCCGTGTAGACTTGACGCAGAAGCATGAATCAGATTTCAATAAAGTTTGTTGAAGTCCTTTCACTCAATACATCCGACTCTTGAACAGACAGCAGGTGTGTTTACATGGACCCTAATATCCCACTAATAATACTGTAGCTCTAACGGAATAAAGATCTCAGTCGGAACGGACTGAGCCCAATCCCAACTAATTCGAATTTGTACAC
>QMIH01003169.1:2908-19996 GCA_003987875.1 Clarias batrachus
CAGGCTCTGTTAGTCTCCCCATCCTGCCTAGACTTTGCCCCTGGGATAGTCAAAGCTATTCTGCATCCTCACCCGAACTATCCTCCGAAGATTCCATTCTCGACCATGCACCCAGTCGTTCTCTTCTGTCCTCCGCCTTTCACAGCTCCGGAGCTTTGCCGCCACTAGGCAGACGCTGTCACATTGGGTGAGATGCTATTGCCCTAGCCTATGAGGCGTGTGGTCACAAATCGCCTCTGGGAATCAGGGCTCATTCGACCAGGGGGATTGCCTCATCAATTGCTTTGGCAAGAGACGTCCCCTTGCAGCAGGTGTGTGATGCGGCGGGCTGGTCCTCTCCGCACACGTTTGTTAGATTCTATAGTCTGGATGTCAATGCTACTCCGGGCTCGCGGATCCTCGAGTCAGCATCCCAGAGCTAGGTCTGGGACCTCCTTGGCTATTATGCGCACACGCTACAAAACCTGGGACACTGGCAGTGCGGTGGCGTTGGTATTCTCATTCCCATAGCGTTTCCACGCAGCATCAAGTGTAGCTTTTGAAAGGAAACGTCTTGGGTTACTTAGCTATAACCCTGTTCCCTGATAAAGCGGGAACGAGATACTGCGCTTCAATGCCGCACTGCTGGCGTGGCTGGACGTCCTTTCAGACAAAATTGACCTGAGGATGTTTCCGGTTTTATTTCACTCTTATTTATAACCTGCAGGTGCACCTTATCGGATGACGTCACTTGACTGAGGTTATAAGTATTCGGCRTATTTGATGTAGAACAAAGAGATGTTCCCACAGCGATTTCACGCAGCATCTCTTTCCYGCTTTATYAAGGAATAGGGTTACAGCTAAGTAACCCGAGATGCTTTGCGACAATGTCAATAGTTAAAAGAGCCATACAAATAAAATTTAATTGAATTTAGTTTAATTTTACTAAATATAGTTACACATAGATACTTTATGGTTACTCCAGAAAATCACATCAAAGAATCCTTTCTTTTCTAGATACATGCTTAAAATCCTCAAGCTTTCTAGTGTCCTTAAAATATTCTACATGCAACATTTTTTCTAAAAACAGTTAGAAGTAAAGAACTTAGTAAAGATTTTTTTAATAGTTCTGCACAAGTTCCATTTTAGCACTATTTTTCTTAAAATGTTTSTATTTTTCTAGAAAAAAAATTACAGGTCAGATCTGAGGTAGGAGCCAGGCATTCTGAGGAACACTGTGTGTTGGAAAACCTGTGTACTGTATGTTCCTAGCACTGGAATCCATCAATGGTAATTCAGTTTTCTGCAGTGAGTGTTACTCTCAACATGACATGGAGCTCTGAAACACACGCCTGTCATCCGTGGGATAAAATAGCGGACCTAATACTGTGAGTGTGTGTGTGTGTGTGTGTATGGCACACCTGATACTGTGTGTGTGTGAGTGTGAGTGTGTGTGTATGTGATGGACTATTCCATCATTACCTGGTGATATTAAAGCCAATCAGAGTGATAAGGTGGCCGAGTGCGTGGCTCCTCCCGCGGGTGCCATCTCTCATTCACTCTTATTACTTCTGACATTTTAATCAAGCGTGTGTTCAGTAAAATTGTGCTTTTACGGTGTGGCAGGCTGCTGCGTTTTCGCCCCTCTGGCTGCGAGGGAAATAAAAAATAAAAAATAACACAGTGTCTCCAAGCCGCAGCACAATCACATTCGCCACTGCTTGCTGGCAGGGGTCTGGTATGTTTTTTGGGGATAGATTGGGCTATCTGGAGCTTTAACACAGCTGAGGAAGAAGCTGTTTGGCACTGCCCTTGGGAACAGGGAAAAATGGCATTTTTTGTTTTCAAAAACATTTTGTAACTTAGCTTAAGCTTAAATACATGAGTAAAAATATATAATAGTTAGCTAACAAATTACTACATAAATTACTATGAACTAATTACTTCATAAATCACTTTAAACTTTCAATTTAATTCTAGTGGTGGTTCTCTATAATTCTGCTATCTTTCCACTGCCACAGTGCCGTAACACAGTCTCTACACTAACTAGCTGAATCCCCAGTTTAAGTTAGCGAATATCTAGAAAGTCCTAAAAATCCTAGTAAGTTGACCAAAAATTTTGAGAATCATTTCTATTATTTTCCCGGTCACTGTGACTTTCTATTGTCTCAACAGCTTCGTAGCTACTCTTAGCTAATTCATAACATTTAATTACATCTAAGGAAATTATCTTAGCCCTGTATACCACATGCTAGCTGGCTAAATCATCCATTTTACACAATAGTTTTGTAGCAGTTTTAATCTATAGATCTGAGGGTAATGTTAATTTCTCTGATAGTTTTAATCTATAAAAGATACACGTGCTAGCTAGCTAAATGATTCTTTTTGAAGTATGATTTTATTTATTGATTTATTTATTCATTCATTTTAATTTTTTTTGTTTGGTTGGGTCACAGTTATTTTTAAAGGGAAAAAAAAATCCTCAACAGGAATATTTAAGCTAGTTAACTTACACTTTCTTGTCTTTTTGTTGCACATTTAGTCTTAACTCCGGAATCTTCAGACAAATCTGATAGAAATGTTAATATTCCTCACAATTTTGTCTCTATTTAAGACTTCATTATTGTTAAGATTTACTGACCATTATTTGTTTCAACAGCTAAATAAATAGTCTACTCCCTACACGCTAGCTTGCCAACTCATTACCCAGCATATAGCTGAGCAGTTAGTGTATCACACATAACTCAGTTTTAACTGGCTGCAAGCTTGAAACCTAAATAATGAAAAGATTCAAATTCCAGATGAGTGATCTGGACCACAACCTCATGTCCTTCTAGTATTTATTTAGTGTGCTGATTTATATAAGCCCTAGATCGTACAGTATGCTAACTAGCTAATTAGCTAATAGGAATTTTGAACAATAGCGTTTGAGCCTAGTGAAAAGAACTTAATGTCCGAAGGAAGTGGACTACAATTTCTTATTCATTATGGCTGCTCTATAAACAAGGTCTGTCTGGAGTGTGTGTGTGTGTGTGTGTGTGTGTGTGTGTGTGTGTGTGTCTCATTTCCCTTTCCACACTTCGGGTGCTGCAATTAGCGTTAGGCGACGGAGCTCTCTCCAGGAAAATCACATATTGATTGCTCATTAGAGTCTAATGGAACATAATCATGCTAAAAAAAAGTTTTAACATTTTGATGGATTTATTATTTGCTGTCGAACAAATGTGAAATATTTCTGACATGAATCAAAGTGATTTTGTTCAGTCTGTCCTGGTTAAACCTGGTTAAGTGTTTTAGAGTTTAATACTTTTATACAGAATATTTGTTTTAGACAATATTTGATTAGACATGGGATATCAAATGTACTGATATAATACTACTAATACCATTATATACATACATAATTATTCCGAGATTATTTTCACTTAATATAAAATTTTAAAAAATAATAATTTTAACAAACAAGTTACTTAAATTGTGCTAAATAATTTACAGTATATATGTTATAATCATAAAGTCATAATAAAATATCATGAAGCATTAATAATTAAAAAATATGTAGTTATACAAATAATGAAGTAAAGTTAAAAAAAAACAAAAATAATGAACAATAACCTACCACAAACATATGCAAGCTAAACTTATAAGGTATATTAATTAAATTATACAGATTACCTGGTAAACAGAATTGAGTCAGATGTTTACTCATACTTTATTAGATATGTTGACAAATGTACATATTATTTTACTGTTGTAGTTCAGAGTATTTAAAGTGCGGAACAATTTTACATCTTACAATAAATATTTTATTGTATTTTTATTGTAAAAATTACCTAAATACAGTATATTACTACAGTGGAACCTTGGATTACGAGCATAATTTGTTCCGGAAGTGGGCTCGTGTTCCAAAACACTCGTAAACCAAATCAAATCTTCCCATAAGAAATAATGAAAACTCAAATAATTCGTTCCACAGGCCAAAAAAATTAATACAGAAAAATAATTAATACAATACATAAAGCAAAAATAAAACAAATTAACCTGAACTTTACCTTTAAAAAAAAGTTAAAATAAATCCCAACAGATAAGTGTTTCCATTTGTGCTCCGTGTATTTGTTTGTGTGTGTGTGTGTGTGTGTGTGTGTGTGTGTGTGGTGGGGGGGTGGGGGGCTTGTCTTACACAGTAAAACTCCTCCTGTGTGTGTGTCGGTGTCAAAAAACTCGGCACTCTTAAACCAAGTCAAAATTTATTAAAAATCTTTGCTCGTCTTGCGGAACACTCGTAAACCGAGTTACTCGCAATCCGAGGTTCCACTGTATATACAAATATAGTTTAATTTTATTTTATTGCAAATATTTAAACTTCATGCCACAAAAAGCGAATTTACACTCACCTTGCACTAATTTTCCTGCTTATATTTGCCATCCATAAATAGATAGACAAATAAATAAATAAATGTTATGTCAATTGCACATATTTATAAGCTATTTTAAAACCGCAGCCTAAAGTTTACACTGAGTACATTTTATTTATTTATCTATTTATTTATTTATTTATTTCCCTGTCACTTTACCACATTTAGCCTTATGGGTTCTTTTTGCTAATCTAAGATTTATTATATTGTAACAAACACGCTACTATTAATAAAAATAATAACTTGCCGTTAGCAGAATCAGGGGAGGATAAGGACCACCAGAGATCAATATTTGTGTGGCCAAAAGTGTATATACATTTATTTACAGTGTCGCTCCCAATATCATCCACTACACTCTCACTCACACACACACACACACACACNAACCCTCCTGTGTAGCCACGACAGGAGGGATACCCGTAAGTGTAAACATATACACAATGTATAGAATTATACACCAAAATGCCTCGGCAGGCATTACCCGAGCAAACACAAAAAAACCAACATACTCACATGCGCCACGGACATTACTATCCCGCATTCGGGTTTACAACTTGTAGATAGCTTTAGCTTCGGCTTTAGCATTAGCTTTGGCTTTAGCATCGGCTTCGGTTGTATAATGGTCCCCTGTTACCCAGCCTCTCTCCTTCTTTTATGAAGTTTGAATAAAGGGTTCCCACAGCGCCCCCGCAGGCCGGGAGCCCCGTAAATAGGCAACTGCCTGTTACAATATTTCAGTCATAATAATGACTTTATTAAACCAAACTGATTCGTTTGCAAAAAAAAGTCTGATGTTTCATGTCCTTATTGAACACACTATTTCAACATTCAAAATGGCAGTGGAAATGAACCCTTGGAATTAATAACTGGTTGACCCGCTCCCTTGGCAGAAATAACCTCAACCAGGCGCTTCCTGTAGCTGTGTGGATCAGACCTGCATATCGTTCAGGAAGAATTTTAGACCATTGTTCCTGGCAGAACTGCTTCAGATATGCCCTTCTTCTGTTGCATCACCCAACGTCTACCTGACATACAGACATTCTCACATTATCCTGAAGCCTTTTTTTACTATACGGTTGAGAAGATGTTTTCATGATGATATGCAGTGCCCTTTTAACACCAGATGTTTCATCAGTGCACAAAACATTTTGCYAATACTGCTGTGGAGTGTCCGTGTGCTCTTTCACAAACTTCAGGGATGCAGCGATCTTCTTTTTGGTAAGCTTCAGCTTTCTTTGTGGTGTCCTGCCATGGATAACCTACTTGTTCAGTGTTTTATTTGAGGATGCCGATGGAGAAGTACAGAGCAGATAATAGGGAGTTGCATTGTGTCTTTGTAGATTTAGAAAAAGCCTATGAAAGGGTGCCGAGAGAGGAGCTGTGGTATTGTATGAGGAAGTCTGGAATGGCAGAGAAGTATGTTAGAGTGGTGCAGGACATGTACTGTATGAGACAGTGAGACCACAAGACAGTGGTGAGATGTGCTGTAGGTGTGACAGAAGAGTTCAAGGTGGAGGAAGGTCTGCATCAAGGATCGGCTCTGAGGAAAACCTAGAGAGGTGGAGGTATGCTCTGGAAAGCAGAGGGATGAAGGTTAGCTGTAGCAAGACAGAATACATGTGTGTGAATGAGAGGAACCTAAGTGGAATGGTAAGGGAGCAGAGGTAAAGAAGGTGCAGAACTTTAAGTACTTATGGTCAATGGTCCAGAGCAACGGAGAGGGTGGAAAGGAGCTGAAGAGGAGTGTACAGGCAGGTTGGAATGGGTGGAGAAAGTGTCAGGTGTGTTATGTGACAAAAGAGTAGCGGCGCGAAAGGTGTACAAGACAGTGGTGAGACCAGCGATGCTCTACGGCTTAGGGACAGTGGCACTGAAGAAAAGACAGGAGGCAGAGCTGGAGGTAGCAGAAGATGTTGAAGTTCTCTTTGGGAGTGAAAAGGATGGATAGGATCAAGAATGATGTAGTCAGAGGGACAACCCATGTTAGATGTTTTGGAGAGAAAGTCAGAGAGGCCAGATTGAGGTGGTTTGGATGTGTTCAGAGGAGAGGTTGTGAGCATATTGTTAGAATGAGGCTGAGGTTGGAACTGATAGGCAGGAGGTCTAAAGGAAGACCATAGAGAAGATTTATGTGTTCAGTCTTTTAAGTACTGTAGACTCAGATGTTAGCCAGTTCCTATGATGCCTTCAAATCTTTGGCCGTCACTCGGGGTTGTTTCTGCACCTCACTGATGTGTCTTCATTGTGCTCTTCAGGTCATTTTGACTGGGCGCCGACTTTTTGGTAGAGTAGACACAGTCCCAAAGTGTCTCCTCTTTCCTTACTGTGGACTGGTGAATTTCCCTAGTCTTTGGAATCACTTTGTAACCCTTTCCAGCTTTACTTAAATCAACAATTCTTGATCATAGATCCTCTAAAAGTTCTTTCTGGTGAGGCATGGCTCACATTAGTGTATTCTTTTTGTGCGGACCAAACTCAAAAAGTACGAGTGGTTTTTATCATTTTATTAGTCAAAGTAGCTCTAGTCGACACCTCCAAACTCATTTTCTTAACGATTCTCCAGGTGTGCTAACAGCTGACTCCAACTAATTTTTTTTGAGGTCATTAACTCAAGGATTCATACTGTATACTTTTTCCTCTAGCACTATGAAGTTTCTATGGTTGTTCTCAATAAAGACACGAAAGATCCTATTTTTTGTGTTATTATTTTAGATACATTATATTTGTCAATACTCTTGACTTGGATGAAATTCCGTAAGGTTCACATAACTTTTCTTGCCAATGTGTTTGTACAGTATACAGTATACACACACACACACACGAATGTGTAATAGTGTAAGATTGTATCTTCATCATGCCAGATTCAAATTCCTCATACATTTTATTTAATTCATATTTTCTTAATTATTATTATTAGCAAGATTATTTTAATGTATGTACATTTTTATGCATTTTTTGAGTTAGGGTATTAGATGTGCACCATCTCTCTCTGTCTCTCTCTCTTTCTCACACACTACACACACACAATCAGCAGGGACATGTGTTATGTAAGCATTACTCTTTAACTGGTCTGTTCTGGATCTAGGTGTGTGTGTGTGTGTGTGTGTGTGCGTGTGCGTGTGTGTAAAGCATCATTTGTCCAGCCAGGCAGAAAATATAACTCAAAGCAAACAGATTGTATCACAGCCCTCATTAGAGGTTTCTGCAAACACACCATGAGGGACATTGATTAAAATTGAACTTCTAATGATTCTGTATTATTATAGAATGTTTAAGTATTGATGTATAAATTGTGTGTTTGTGGGAAAGTAGATCAAATCAGTAGACCAGCAACGCCCCAGTATATTGGAAAAAAAGAAAATCATTGGAGTGAGTTAAATATTTAGCTGCCAGGTTTAGATGCCTTTAAGCTCCATAACGAACAACACAAACACTTAACGAGAGTAGCTCTGCTTACTGAACATCACTTGTTGCCGTGGTTACAGCAGGTGAAAACACAGGAAAACACAGCAGGTAGCGATGACGCGTCATAAACCGTTACGTCAAACACAACGCTCTCAGGAGTAAAGGTAAGATCTGTGTGTCGAGTGTTAGAGAAGGAGAAATGCATAATGCTACAGTACAGGTACACGCGAGAACAAAGTGTTCCTGTAGTCTTAGCCAAAACCTGTGTGGCTTCACATGTCCAGAGCATGAAGAACGACCTGGTCAGTGATGTATAGATAGCTGCAGTTTTGTTGGAGTTTTCCCCCCGGGTCAGGCGGTTCAGGTTAAATGTGTACTATCGTGTCGGTCCGAGACTCAGCCGACTCCGTGGGTGTTAGGACACGGAGTTTAATTWCGGCACGTGTAACTGCCCTCCGGTGGCTTCTGTTCTCATTTATTGAGCCACAATCAATTCCCGCAAGTCTGTATTTCAGGTGTTTGACGTTCAACAGCCAGTTTCAACAATTCATTCAATTCACAAAATGAATCGAATTCAACTGACTTGAATTAAATAAAGTTGATTATTCCCCCTAAAGCGACGAAGGGGCTCTGGGTTTACTGACCATCATTAACATCACATCGAATTAACATCAGTCTGAGGGCACACTCCATATTCTCTCTTTATCTCTCTCTCTCTCGCCCCTACATCGATGTTCAGTGCTGGAGATTAAACACTGACATTTACCTTACACCATTTAGCATATGTCTTTCAACATMACTTCTAAATGACGTTTTCATTTAAGTCAAGAAAACCTGAGTACACGCTGAGCAGTTATTAAATCTACATCTGAACATAAACTAACCACTAGAATCTCAAATGTACAGCCAATTTTAAAAAAAACAAACCAAAAAAAAAAGCTCTGGAAAGGGCTAAATGGTCCGAATCCAAACCGAATGACAGTTCGATCCTGAGCCGGATGCTTTTCTGATAAATGAGAAGAATTAATATACCAGTAACGAGCACTTTTTCCCTCGAGATGGGTGTGGCTATACACATCACTCAACAGAGCCAGTCACCGCAATAGTTCACCGTGTATAGACAGAGTGTGCTTAAGAAACAGAAACGAAAGCATGACAGAACTTGGCTCACTGCAAGAAAAAGTTAAGTAGACTTTTCAGAGATGTTGGACACATCGATGTATTTTTATTCTTCCTGCAGGAAGTTTAAAACCAGTTTCTCTCATATTTCCGAAACAGCAGACTAACAAGCAGTAATGTGGAACGTTAGAGCAGACAGACAGCAGTCCGAGATGAGGGCGTGTACAATACCAGAACTGAGAGCGCAGTATGACGGAGCAACTGGAATCCTTTAACATTCATTTACAGCCCAGCAGCGTGCAGATGAAGCTTCACTAAAAATTGATTAAATATTGTTCTTTATATTCCATACTCGTGTTTTGTGAGTGTATTGATTCTCCTTTTCCTTTAGAGCTTATGTGCAGTTGGTGCAATACCACCACCTACTGGACTGAAATGTGTAGCAGAAAATTGTATGGGATGTGACTTTTGACCACTCACACGCTATGACATGGGTTACACAGCACGTCAGTGTTTATTAGATACTTTTAGTAGATTTTAGTCCTGTAAGAAATATAGCTGCTAGAGACAAATCCAATTATAAACGTTAGCACGACTGAATCGAATAGAATAAAAAAATCACAATGCAGAAGAATCGAATCAAATGACAGTCTACCCATGATTGACACTGTTTTTCCATCGAAAGCGAAGTGGTCTCAGTGGTCTTCACAGGCTTGTGGCCTTCGCTAACCGCATCAACCGTGAAGGCTGAACTGAAATCAGACTGTCTGGTCTACAGAGGAGTTCCTATTTACATCACCAGCTGTTTCTGCCCCTACGGTCGCGTCATGAAGCGCCGCTACTGTCGCCTAGCAACTGCAGCTGGACGTATTAGACGTTATGGAGCCAGAAATTTAAATTTTACTTTTTAATATCAGGAGAAGTCAAAAATTATCTGCACTTCAGTTACATTAAAACTTCTGTTGGCAGCACCTTCTGCTCAGCTTACAGTTTCAAGATTTTCTGTTTAAGGCCACTGTCTTCCCARTCACTGCTGTGCAGGTGTGAACATGTTACATCTGGTGGCATTATTAAAAACTTTGTGTTCAGTATGGGGAAAATGTTTGGATATCTGCAAACAAAATGTTTAGCGACGCTCTAAGGAAGTGACGTTTCTTAAAGAGAATCATTACTGGTGATGAGACATGGATTCAGAGAGTAAATGGCAGCGTATGTAACTAAAACATCCTCAATCGCTGAAGAAAAAGTTTAAAAGTCAACCATCAGCTGGAAGATTCATCAATACTTACATCAATACTTCATCAATGCTTTTTCTCAAAAGCCAGTATTGGAACATTATCAGGAAAAAGGTCAACAGTGCTCATTACGGTGAGATGACTAAACTTTAGATTAAACACGTCTCCTGTTATACTGAACGTCCAGCCTGCTAACACACAGTATGAGTGCAGATCAATCCCTGCTCTCCGTTATCACCCAGATGAGGATGGGTTCCATGTCGAGTCTGGTTCCTCTCAAGGTTTCTTCCTGTTACCATCTCAGGGAGTTTTTCCTTGCCACCGTCGCCGTCATCCTCGGCTCATCATCTTATTATTTTGATTCATACGCATTTACATTTCATACAAACTTAAGAAATTCTTTTGCTTTGCAACAATATCAATTGTTGAAAGTGCTATACAAATAAAATTGAATTGAATTAAACATCCAAGGGCGTGGAGCCTTCATTGTCAAAAAAAAGATTGAAATAGCACAGCCTTAGTCATGACGTAATCTGCCTTCAAATGCATTATTCGAAGGATGTGCCCCCAAACACAGCTTATGAAACAATGGAAACTAAGGGAAATGTATACTAGTGAACAATGACAAGTGGGGAGAATCTGAAAGTGGGGACATTCGGCTAACTAAGGAATGAAAAAACAACCTACAGAACACCAGAAAGAGAAGAAGAGAACATGGAATCTCAATCACTAGAGAACATCAAGAACACTCGAAAAAAGTAAGAAAAACAAGGTAGAAAGCTAGSGAACACAAAGAATGAGGAAATAAACGTAGAGAGCCAGGAAACAACATGATTCATTGGACATAATTAGATTGAAAACAGTAAAACTATAAAACAAGAGTACAGGGGAGGTGAGGAACTACACTACTCTATCCAGAATTCGATTGCAATGAAGTCATCAGCGCTATACGTTCCTGGTGAAGATGTTAAGGCTTTCATCTGAGTCAGTAGCCTTGTGTTGAACTCTAAAGAACAAAGCATCCGAGTCAGTGTGAGGTACTGGTCATTAAGGGACCACCGGAAAAGACGTTTCCCTTTAAATAATTCTTTGTTCGGAGTTTTTTGCAGGTTTAAAGGCTTAATCAAGACAGTGAATCAATAGCTCGCTGGACTGCTAGCCAGAGGCGCTCACTCTTTAAACGATAATGTTTTTTTTGTCCTGTGCCAGAGAGCTTTAACCTGTAGACTGGAAACACGGAGTGACAGGAGGCCATGGCTGACCTTTTTGACTCTCTGTGAGTCTGGACTGTACAGCGTGGCAGGAAGTAGCCCATGTTTCATCGAGTCTAATATCAAACGGGGAACAGAAGGTTACAGCACGCCAACAGATGACATCCGGTTAACCTCAGCATCCTGGGATTTTTTTTTAATTTTTTTTTAACAGAATTTAAACACTTTAAATCATCTCACACAGTGCCTCCATGTGGATAAAAACATAACTGCAGCAACATCAGTAAAAAGTAATTAACGTAATGGAGTAATCAACACTGTGTGTGCTACTGTAAGGTGATAAACAGTTGAAGGAGTCATTTTGAATATAATCAAAAAAAGTTGATTTTTTTTTTTTTTATATGATAGCACATTGCCAAGTGTTTTATTCCTCTTATATGACAACAATTTTCAAATCATGTCAATTATCTTTTAAAAAGTGTAATAAAAACTCTTACTGGTTGATAGTCATTAAAAAGTTAGTTTGTGTTCTTAGTTATCTAAAATGKTTTAATAGTTTAATAGTTATTGACACAGTAAAGGGAAATATTCTCTGTGAGTTTGTCTTAATGTTACTTACCTTATACCCATGTGTTAGCTAGCTAAATTACATTTTTTGTTAGCAAAAACATTTTGTTTGTTCTTTAACTTGGTAAGTTAAAGACATATTTATATTTTTTTATTTTTGTGTTTGAATGTGTTTTATTCTTATTTGCCTTTACACTGTTTGGATAAAAGATGTCACAACAATATGGCAGCTATGTAACTTTTAATATTTCATAATTAGTCTTTTTTTCATGAATTTGCGAGCACAGAAAAAGGAAAATGTTAAATATTTTTAACTCTCTTTTTGTTACTATGTTGTGTCTTTATTAGCTCAATGCCTTTGTTCTAGTTAGCTAATTTGTATTTTTTAATCAACGTCTTTTTTAATGTATTATTTAACAACTAATTTTGTTACTGTTGCTTTTCACGGTGCCTTTCATGCTGTAGATTAATTTTATTCCACACAAATATGACAAATGTTCTGATAGTATTTACACACTGAATTGTTATAACTTTAGTTAGAGCAATGCACGGTAATACTGATACATCGTTCCAGCCCTATAGAGCGCACAATCAGAAGAGAGACTGAAGGACATTGGGAATAAATAGTTTCTGCTTTTGTAGTGTCTGTACTCGAGTGATGAGAGAGAGAGAGAGAGAGAGAGAGAGAGAGAGAGAGAACACACAGAAGTGATGGATGTCCATGATGAAAAAGACAGGAGGAAAAGAAAGAGCTCAAGGTTGAAACAATGACCAATGAGGCACGATAGGGGAGAGGAAGGATGATTGATTCAGGTGAAAGAGGAGAGACCTCGAGCTACTATCATCCCTAAATGAGACTTCAGTATTCCACTCGTTGCTCGTTTATTCAAACAGAGGATGAGACAGAACTCGACCCCGTCTGGCTGCGCAGGAGACGGAAAGAGAATCGGCAATAAAAGAGACTAGAGTATAAAATGCAGTCCACTCAGTAGCGCACCCTACCGCACTAAGGCCAGAGAGTGCGTCATGCTGCTCCTCCTTTCATCAATTTCTCATTTCTCTGCTCGCTTTTCCTGTGTTTTACTGGCAGACCAGGAGTCTGGGGCTCGGACATAAATCAGACACAGAATAATGGATTTTTTTTTTTTTTTTTAGAAATACAAACCACATTTTCTGATCTGAACATCAAACACAACCTGTGTGTCGGGTGTGATCTTTAGACTCCTAAGTTTTAGCAGTTTAGCATCACACCCGAGATGAACGTGATATTTCCTGACATACGTCTCATTTTCACTGTCAATGACCATATGGCCTTATACTAGCTAGCTAGCTAAATCTTACGTTTAGAATTTTTACGTTTATAAATCTTTTGTTGCATCTCAGGAAATTATTAGSACTCTTGAAGTATTTGGTCTTGTTTTTCATGTCACTGTTAGCTAGTTGGGTAAAAGAAAGGTTTTAACTGATATGGCTGGTTCCTTCTGTAATCTAGCAGATTAACTGGACATGTTGACATGGTGGATGGTTTGCCTGGTTTTTAGTCTCACAAATATGTTTTAATGAAGTATATATTTATTCAGTAAATTAGAATGAAAAATGTTGATATTCTTAGTGAGTTTGTCATTTTTTCATGGTTGCTGATGTAGTACTATGTGCTAGCTATCAARGTTATACACTGTTTATAGTGTTTATTTAATTTATCCGGACATCTGAGCTAAATGTTGATATATTCCACATGTTGGTTTTGTTTCCACGGTTTCGGAGTTCACAGAAAGAAATGTTTATCTATCACTTTTTTATATTTAGTCTTTTTTCAGTAATTTATTCAGTATCTGATAGGTAAATGTTGACATTCTTGATGTACCTGTTTTGTGCTAGCTAGCTATATAGTAATTCCTATAGCTTGTGTCTGTACTTTGGCAATTGATTTAAGAAAAAAAATATATATATTTTTTTACAACAGTACATATCCTATAATATGGAACACCGTCCAACAGATACTGTAATTTGGTACTACAGAACATGTACTAAATGTTTATGGTATATGAACATTAAAAAATAGTGAAAAACATGTTATGCTCGTTTATGTACCATAATAGTAATACAGTGGAACCTTGGATTACGAGCATAATTCGTTCCGGCTCGTATTTCAAAACTCTTCTTCCCATAATAAATAATCATTTTTGGGTCCCACAGCCGAAAAAATAAATACAGAAAAATAATTAATACAATATATAAAGTAAAAATAAAACAAATTAACCTGCACTATACCTTAAAAAAAAAGTTAAAATAAATCCCAACAGATTAGTGTTTCCATTTGTGCTCGCAGGCGCCGTGTATGTGTGTGTGTGTGTGTGCGCGTTTGTGGAATTAGCCCCTTCCCTCACCTCCTCTTACACAGTAAAACTCCTCCTCCCTCCCCCCACCTCGCTTTTTAAGTTTCACAACATACACACCAACAGAAACACTGTTTAAATGGGGAAAAAAGTAATCTCTCTAATGACACACTTTTTCTAAAGTAAAAAAACAAACAAACAAAAAAAATTAACCAAATGAACCAGCACCTTACCTTTGAAAAGAATTGCAACAAAGCAGAGTTTCTGTGTAGAGCAGAGTGTGTGTGTCTGTGTGAAGCCGGGGAGGGGGGGGGTGTAAAGGCAAGAGTGTGTGTGTGTGTGTGTGTGTGTGTGTGTCGGTGTCAAAAAACTCGGCACTCGTAAACCAAGATATGCTTTTTTTTCAAGTCAAAATTTACTAAAAATCTTCGCTCGGCTTGCGGAACACTCGTAAACCAAGTTACTCACAATCCGAGGTCCCACTGTATTTATATACAGTAATACTGTATGGTACCATTGTATGTATGCAAAAATAATTAAATACCATTGTAAATGGTATTTCATTGCACTATAGTACATTTAAAATACCATACACAATGGAAATTAATTACTCTAACTACATACAATTGTACCATACTACTGTATCAAGATATTAACATTATGGCACATAAACATGTATAACATATTTTTCAAAATGTCTTGGTACATGTTCTATAGTACCAATAGTACCAAATTACAGTACATGGTAGAACCATGTACCAAAGTGTTTCCTTGTAATATATCAGGAAATAAGCACCATGGTACTGTCAAAAATACTCTGGTACTATATCCCATGGTCCGTGCACCATTGGACTAACGTTATTTTATTTCTCTTTTTTATATTCCATTAGGATTCCATTTTCTGTTTTTATTATTATTATTATTATTATTACATCTTTAATGGTTTCCACCTCACACTAGAAAGCAACTTAATGATTTTTTATGTCAGTAAATCTCTCTTTATCTCTCTCTCTCTCTCTTCTCTCTCATGCTTTTCCATGTCCGTCTGCAACCGCCTACTCTTCTGATATCAAACACCTGCTRCATGTTTAAGCATTTCACAAAGGGAATTGAAATAATGCAACTTAGGATAATAGTCAGCAGGTGGTGCACTCTGATGTCGGAGCTTCTCAAACTGATCCTTTAGATCAGTGAGTAAAAACAATACGGTGTAAAGATAGAGATACGACGTGTGGAGTGTAGTCAGAGGTCAGGTGTGTGTAGCGTCTCTGCTCGCTTGAGATCAGGATATCTGTAGAGCTCCAACTCCATATGCTAAGCGCTAATTAGCTGCTAGTTTTGTTAGTTTTCTTGTCTAGTGAGTTGTTTGCAGGTTGTAGCTTGTGTTCACCGCATGGGAGACAACAGCTGACCAAAAGCTCCAATTAAAGCTGACAGGTACTACTGCAGCGTGTATGTGTGTGTGCTATTGAAACCCAATTATTAGTCACAGAGTGACAGGAAAGTGAAAAAGGTTTGTGCTCTTCCACTTCACATGCTCTCTATTCCCTTGGCCCCCTGTAACGCTCTTTCATGTTGCACAGATAAAGAGAAAGAAAGATAAATAAAAAAGCATAGACAGATGAATGAATGGTTAATTAGCTGGTGTAGTGATAGATAGATAGATAGATAGATAGACAGATAGATGATGCATTCAGCATGTTATTATTTTTTCTTTTAATTTTTGAAAGGCGCAGTCAGGATGAAAACATGCCATCCCACCATTACTCTCTCTCTCTTTCTCTCTCTCTGACCCAGAAAAACAGAAAAGCCTCCACATGGAGAGGCAGATGAGGAGAGCAGACACTGCAAAAATATAAATAACTCTGCACCAGTTACATGCGTAATGACGACTTATAAAAGCCTGAAAGTTTGCGGCAGAAAAAGGCTGACAGGAGAAAAAGAGGAGTGTCTGAGGTATGGAGGAACACAGTGAAATAAACATTAATGCTCATCAAGTATTTAAGCTGAGGTCACCTTGATAAATGAAACCCGTAAATTCTGTTTAAAAAAAACCTTGCTCGCCTTGGATGCTAAATGTTTCTGTCCAAGAATACTGAAGAAAGTTGTTATGATGTACGGTCATAAAATTGGGTATTTCGTGGATAATATTTTTGCTGGTTTGTGAGGGAAGAATGAATCTGATGAATGACAGGTGTTTATTGTGGTATTTGATGATCTTCCATGCAAAAGTTTAATGTTACTAGAGAGAGAATGGTGATGTTTTATAGTGTAATGTTCAGTACTGATGTTTGATGTGGACTTTTTAGAGTTAATGGTTTTTAAAGATATTTAAATAAAAGATATCATGAAGCACGAACTAGGACATATTTACAACAGCTTTTACTTCACTACAGAAGCAGAATTAAGAGTAATGTAAACAGTAAACAGAGAATGGGAAACAGTGTGTGATGGCATTGTGGGTAATTGCTATGACATGCTAGCTCAACCTGTCGGCCTCAATAAGCATCTTGCTCGTGTAACAGACCCCAAGAACCCGTCAGGAAGCTCTGGATCTCTCCGCTTCGCCCTCCAGCCATAATGTGAGCAAGAAAAGGTCAGAGCTTCCTCCCTTCAGAGCTCCCTACAGTATGGCCGTGTGTCTGTGTCCCTCTGCCAAACGTCCTGCTAACCTCCAGTCTGTCTCATTACATACACACACACACACACACACACACACACACAGATTTGATATCGAGTGCCCTCTTCACTGTCTGTACAGCTGAGGTTATTTATAACTCCATCAGTCCAGTGATAACCTGACAGTGTTCTGGTTTATATA
>QMIH01003170.1:17426-27442 GCA_003987875.1 Clarias batrachus
CAGTGCTTTTGGATTTCAATGTTCAGAGCACAGACCTGACCAAACATCAACCCTAAAGCTGCTGTATAGTCACCATGTTCACATGTTCTTCCTGTGTGTGGTGGGTTTCCTCCAGGAACTCTAATTTCCCCCTAAAATATAAAAATTWGCAGATTAGGCTAATTAGCGTTCCACAATTGCCCCGAGTGTGTAAGTGTGGACAGAGGTCCTACCACACTCATATATTTGATAACTTACATTAATTGAACTGATCTTATAGTTTTTTTTTTTTTTTCAAATTATGTATTGATCATTGTGGACTTTTTATTTTAAATTAGTATATACTTATATAAAATTCATAAAAAAAACAGAACAGGTGAAAGTCTGATGGAGCAAGGGAGGATGCTTTAACACCTCAAAACAAAGTTTATGCAAAGTTTTAACAGTGTGGGCAGAAGTGTGCGGACATGCATCGTCATGCAAGATCACAATGCACTTGGACATCAGTCCTCTGCATTTACACAGCTCACTGTAGTAAGGACTGTTGATTGTTGAACCTTTTCCTGATAATAATGTTCCAATACTGGCCCTTGAGAATCCCARAAAACTTTAAGCATCAATTGTCCAGCTGATGGTTGACTTTTTAACGTTATCATGGTTAGCAACGATAGAAACATTAACTATTCAATACTCTGCCGCTTTTGTAGGGATAAATCCAGTAATGATTCTCTTAAAAAAACGTTTACCTTCCTTAAAGTATTGGTCCAAATTTTATTTGCAGATGTCCAAAGGCTCCAGCTTATTCGTGACTTCTGTCGCCCGATAGGATACCACTCCAACCTCAAAAAAATAAACTGCATGCTGCCCTTCATTTCAGCAAATCGCAAGTTGGGTGTCCATTTTTGCTCGCACTGCAGTTACAAATGGACTAATGTAACACATTTACACCAGTGACTGGGGAGACAGTAAAGTAGGCTTGAACAGGAAAGTGCTAATAAGACAGTGCTGCCAACAGAAGTTTTGATAACTACAGTGCAGATCATTTTTTAAACTCGTACACAAAATGGACAGTTTAACACACACAAAAAAAAGTTATACATAGTTGCATATTCCCAAGATGTGTTTCCCAAATCATGCAAGACACTTTATGCTTGTTTACAGTCAGAGTCCTGGAATATGACCATGCCGTTAGTGTTTGGGGCTTTAAAAAAAAAAAAAAAAACCTCCATACACGTGATAACGTGGTCCTTCAGACCATTCAGGTCACCACTGAAGCCTTGTTTTCTTATTATTTGAAGTGGTTCACTTATAGCCAGACCTGTATGATCCCAATTCTGCAAGTATGTGTGTCACTATTAAGCATTATCATGCAAAAAATTTGATTTCTTCTAATCACTTTTCTACCTTACCCTTACAGGTGTTAATGCTTAGAACAGTTCTTAAGTAATATTGTCATTTTAAATCTTCTTAGTTTTACAGGTTAAGAGCCTACAAACAAATAAAACTAGTTTAAATGAGCAAACTGGCAAAATGTGGAAATGTTTACACCATCAGTTTTAACCTAATGATCGGTCATACAAGTGAAACCACTGTACCAGGTAGTGGCAGCATTAACACCATTATAAGAAACAGTCCTCATGCCAAAACCTGCATGTAAGCAAAAAAAAAAAGGGACCAATATTAAGTAACAAGTCTTTAACCAGGTGGAAAACATCCTATTATCTTTATTCATTGAGTATACCAAGACATTACAGAGTGTTTGTGGAGCTGCTTCTTAGAGCAGTCGCCAGGTCACTTTTGGAAAGAAACACATGCAAACCCAGCACCAGCTCAGTCATCGTGTTTAAGTTTTCGGATTTTGCCCTTGTGGCGGTCGATCTCGCGCTGCAGGCGCTCAATCTCCTTCTTGTGGTGCTCGATCTCGTCCTGGTGGTGCTGCCTCAGAGCGGCCAGCTGCTCCTTCTCCTTTTGCCTGCACACACACAAGTCAAGCCAAAGTTTGCAAGACATTCAAGTTTTGTCTCGTATGGATTACAGAACACTTTTAGTGTATATGAATTTCTCCTCAAAAAAGGTTCTATTGAGACATGTCATAGAAGAACCGTTTTGTGTGCCAAGAAGAACCATTCAGTTTTACCAGTATACTTGACCTGTTTAAGGCTGGCACGAATAAAATGCCGATAGTCTCGTTCAACCACAACCACCTTTAGCTCCTTGTTACACTCAACACACTGCCTTTAAAATATGTCCCATTTTTAAATGAACTATTTACCAAATCTGTGAAAAAAATCCATGTAGCAACACGCATGCAAGATTGGCATTACTCTCATAAGCCAGGCTACTAAAACTTAGAAGGGGAAAGACAAAAACAAACCACCTGCATTGAAATGAAATCGAGTCGATAAATAGTGGTGGCGGCTCCCACAGGGAATAATATAAATACGAGATGCTGCAGGACACTTTGCGTATTAAGCAGAAACAAATCCTACAAAATGCTCTATGACCGGCATACTGAATTTAGCAAAAACATCAGCCACCATAATACATACTGTAGTACATGTACACTACCGGTCAAAAGTTTTCCAAGGAAATTAGCCTGAATAGAAAACATAGCTAAAGAACAAGACATGCTGTCACAGCCAGAGTTAAAAATAATGATTGAGATTTAAGTGATAAATGCATTCTTCAAACTTTGCCTTCATCAAAAAAAAAAAAGAAAAAAAAAAGTTTGCAGCAATTACAACCCGTCAGACTATAGGAACAGTCACAATTGAAAGAATCTAAGATTTCAACCCAGGCTTTCTGGAGCATCTCCCAAAAGATGGATTGGATTGATGGAGTCTTCCTCCGTACCATACAGTCACGCTGCYCTCACGACAGGGGTTTAGATCCGGATACTGTGCTGGCCGATCCATTACTGTCAAGATTCCGGCGATCTTTAATTTGTTGTGAAATGGATAAATTTGTGAATTTTGAGAGGGTGTTCACTGGTGGTTGGGATCTGCCATGTTGCATTAATGCCACCTTCTGACCTTGAGCCCCCTTTTTGAGTTTAAAATTCTCTTTTCTAGATAAAAACTAAGCTTGAACATTTATTGCATTTTCCTTCATTTTATTCATTTATTAATTTTAATTTACTAATTTTTTCATCCTTATTGAACACTTAAGTGCATGAAAAAGCACTCCCCCCCCCCCCGACCTAATTCCACATTTGAGTTACTTGTATATATTAATATAGATTGTAAAATATAAAATAAAATAAACAAATTGGATTGGAAACGGGTTAAATGACAAAACTCAACAGCTTATTAAGACACACAGAGCTGTGCGATTAAAATTAATGTCATAATTGATCTTTTGGTTAATTTATCTTTCAGCTGGTTTTCGATTCAGAATCAATTCACACCGTCACAATTATTCCGGTGAACCTGCAAATATTAAATGGTTTCATGATGGACTTGAACTGCCTAAAAACGTTAGCCAAAAAAATAAGCAGGAAATAAAAACTACTTCCAGCTTCTGCAGATACTGGTGACTTGTGAGAATATTGCTTCTTTTTGGTTTATGGAGCAAATACTACCATCTACTTGACTGGAGTGTGGGGCAGAATGGCGTGGCAGGAGATTTCACAGCAGTTCAGTGTTTATTAGATACTATTAATACTTTACACTTTGAAACCTGTTAGACATGTGACTACAATTGCAAAAATCAAATAGACTAAGCTACCTACGAGCCACAGCTTCAGTTAATGTTAGAGTTAATAGTTACAATCAGAGCAAATGTTTCTTTTTATTTAAATGTTTTATTAACAAATAAAAAAAGGCCAAAAACAGCAGGAAACTGTACTCATTGGAGGAAAACTAAAGAAATCAACGCCACACATGCATATTTACATTTATTGTACCAAGTGAGAGCACAGAGTTCATGAATCTCTAGATCAGCAATTTCAATTTAATGTATGTATTAATGTATATTTAATGTATTATATGTATAATGTATATAAAAATAAACAGCTTTAGGGCACCGTTTCTTCCAAAACACTGCTCTTCACATCTATGCTTTATTAAATTTTTTTTTTTTAAAAAGCCAACGAGCTGACAATGTACTGTACCTGAAATAGCGCTCCTCTTCAGCTGCCTCTTTCTTGCCGAAGGCTCCGCCCGCTTCTCTGATAGAGCCTCCGCCTCCTCCACCTTTACCCGCGCCTTTGCCCAGCTCACCTAGCTGCTCAGAGAGACAGAGTGTACAACAATTCACATCAACATGCAGTAAACTCATACTCACAACATTTAAGAAGTTATTTATACCCCGAGATGTTGCTTATGTGCATAAACATTTCCTTGAACAGCTCAGCTACAGTGTAGTTGCTACACAATCTGTCCACTTGATGGCAGTACAATGAGCCCTAGTATGAAGCTTCATGAAACTATTGGCTGGGAATCCTCAAAACTAAATGAGGCTTCATCTGGTCATCACTAATAAAAAGAATTAAAAAGGCATACAGTTCAATTTCCCACTCTATGCCCAAACCACAGGCAGTAGATGCAGTCCCAATCCCAAGCCCGGACAAAATGGGACAGTCATGTCAGGAAGGGAATCGGTCATAAAACCTGTGCCAAGTTGTGTGCACAAATCGGATGGTCCACTGTGATGATCCAAATACTGCAATGTTTGTGCACGAGAGTGTTTTGTTCTTTTTAATGTCATCTCATTCTTCACATATGGGTAAATAAAGAAGAGGGTTAGTAGGCTGGATCTTTGAAATGTTAAATGAATAGAACTGTACAAAATAATTAAAAATGTACAAGATTATTTATTTGCTTTATGTAGTAGACCACTTTTGTATCGAAAGGGGACAAGTATCCCGTTCTGCTGGCTACAAATACAAGTATACGTCGTGAAACACTGGAGGCCCACTTTAAGGCCGAGGTGGTGGTGATGTTCTTTATTGTTTAATGGCGGTTGGAATCCAGTAGGTTTACCTTAGCACCAACTGTAGGCCTCATTCTCCCTCATCGTCTGTTCTTTAAAGCTGACTTTCTTTGGTTAGGGAAAAATGTTAAGGCTCCAGGTTACTCATCAGAATGTATACGGTTCGAGACCAGGTTGATACAAATATACAATGAAATGCTTCTGTTAACATTCATGCCAATAAAGCTATTCTGAACTGAAGCGGTTGTCCTCTTAATCAAGGCCCTTAATTCACTCTGTCTGCTCCAAGGGTGCTGTATAATGGCTGATGCTGTGCTCTCCTAACAAGACACTGGGATATGTGAAGAGTAAAGTATGTCAATGTGCAGAAAATAAGAGCTGAACTTAATGTCCATGATCTTGATTTAGGATTTGAAGGACCATTGCATCTCTAGTTCTTGGAGCTGCGACGACATCTTTCTCTAGATTCTTATAATATTTCCCATTTAATATTATAAGCCTCCGATAAGAAGTCCATTTGTGACCTCAAGCCGCTGCGTGTCATATGAAACCCATTGTGACTTTACAAAACATTTGCACAGTTTCACTGTAGATTGATGAGAGGAATCCACTACACCGAGCAGATGTGATCTTTAATAAAGAAGCTATAAATCTCTGGATGGTTGAGTGCGTTTAATACTGAAACGTCTCAGGCCCTTGTCCGCTACAGACACACCTGACAATGACTCAGGCCGTACGCACGTGCGTACGTGCGTGCGCGCGCGCACGCTCGCGTGCAGGTGTGAGCAAAGGAGATTTACCATCAGTTACATAACACTGTAGACGTAGATTACCTTGATTTTTAATATTTGATGGCCCGTTATTTCATTCATTTAACAAACACAGTGATGGAAAAATATTGCGTTTATTATTATTCTTTTTTTAAATCATTATTCCATGACATTCATTTCTCAACACATGCAAGCACGACTGCCCTGCACATCCCAAAACAGCAGGTACAATCCCAAACTGCGCCCTGTCTCCTACCCATGTGCCCTACKCAGGCTCTACTCAGGCTCTACAGGGTAACTCACATCTCCATCCACATGAAGCGCCCTAGAGCTCCGAAAGAAACGAGTCCACAATGGCGTTAGAGCTGAAAAAAACAAACCACGCGAATAAAGAAACAGCCACAGAAAGGTGTTTACGTACCTGGTCCGACCCCAAGCGGATCTGAGTGGTGAAATAACTGCGTATACCGCTTCTCAACAGCCGCGCCATGCTCTCCTCACTGCCTGATACACCCTGTGTGCAGCAGAATCAGTGCCCTTGTAACTCCGCTTTAAACTCCGGAACCACTTGAGTGCCTTATGAACTTTGGCAGGCGGTGACGTCACAGAGCGCGACGTGAGTCAACCGCCATTCGGTGGTCGTTCGAAGCATTGCAAGTCCGTTCGCCTACAGGGTTCATAAACTTCTTCTAATCTATCTCTGTATTCGGGGTTCAAGACAGAATAATAATAATAATAATAATAATAATAATAATAAATACAGTTGCAAGCAACGATGAGCGGGCCCAAGCACCCTGTGCCATCGCACACCTCACACACTATATAGGGCTGATGTCAGCTTGGGCCCTAAATATTTGTCACGTATGTGCGCGCGCGTGTGTGAGAGCGAGAGATTTGTGTGCGCGCGCATGTAGAATAGGGGAAATTTTATTATTCCCCSTAATCTACACCCTTATTCTTTGTGTGAGACAGGTGTGTGTGTGTGTGTGTGTGTGTGTGTGTGTGAGAGTGTTAACATTTGTGATGTGTTCGTGTATAGTGTTTTGGCAAACGACCCAAAATAAGTGACTTCCTGTTTAGTTGAGCCCAGGACATGCAGGAAAGTTGTTCTGCTCACTGAGTTCTAAATCTGTACCGGGTTTCGTGTGCTTACGTGCAAGTGTATACGAGCTATGCAGCAAAATCTCGTGTTGAGGCCCCTGGGGGCCCTGGGTCACGCGACTCTCAGGCTGCCTAATGACAGCAGATTCCAACCTGTCTGCCAAATTTTCATGAGCTTTTGAGCATGGTAAGACCCCAAAAAAGCCCAAAAGTGTGGAAAAAAATCTTTAGGAAAACATGAGGTTCCTGTGCACCCTATTGTGCTTGGGTGCTTTACAGTGGTATCTCGGCATATGAACACCTCGTCTCATGGAATTTCAGCTTAAGAATTAAAAATTTTTTGTACGTACGAAAAATGATTTCCATTTATTGTCAGATTGATTACTTGATTGATTGATCAACATTCACATTTTTTTGTCACATATACATCTTATATTATAGTAAAAATAATGCAATAATGTGATTGATCAGCTTCTAGKCATTAACCTGTACTATTTRTTTGGTAGAGAATGTGAAGTAGGCCTCATGCTATGTTTAGTTTTGGKTCATACTGTATTTACTAAAGAAATATTAAAATACCCAAAGGATGACAATAATAGATAAAATATTTACACTACATTGCATCAGTGTCTGATCTCACAAATACGCCTCTGGAAGAATGGTCAAAAATCCCCATAAACACACTCCTTAACCTCATGGAAAGCCTTCACAGGAGAGTTGAAGTTGTTATAGCTGCAAAGTGTGGGGCAACATCATATTAAACACTATGGATTAAGAATTGGAAGTGACTCAAGTCATATGCATGTGAAGGCAGTAATAATAATAATAATAATAATAATAATAATAATACAGTGGTACCTTGACCCTGTCCAGGGTGTACCCCGCCTTGTGCCCTTAACCCTTAACGATTGATTTATTATTTGCATATTTGTCACACTTACATTTTAATATTACATAACCCGAGTAAATACAAAAAGCAGTTTTTAAATGATAATTTCAATTATTAAGGGAAAAAAAGCTGTCCAAACCTACCTGACCCTATATGAGAAGTAATTGCTGCCTTGCTAAGTCACAAATAAAATGAAAAGTTGAGTGTTGCGAATGCTTTTTCACGGCACTGTAAAAAAAATKATTACAAACTGTAAAATTTAAGAAAATAAATAACATGCACTACATATTAGAGTAAGATCACTGGGACTTTAATTTYAGTGACCACGGGTCTGACATGTGCAGATAAATTAACGAGTAAGATGACACCGAACTGGAACGATTTACTATATCATTCCCCTGAACAGCAGGGATGAATGTGTCTGCTGCTGAAACTATCAATTGTTTTATTGAGAGAGTGACAGATTTGTCAGCATCCTGTCCCTAACCACTTTCTCCAAGGAAGCAAGCTTGTGTCCAACAACAGATGCAGCCGTTTTAATGAGACTGTTTAGTGAGTTGGCATGCTTTGTTTTGATGCCCGCACCCCACGACACAGCACACAGCGAAAAAGATGGTACTTGCCACAACTACGGATTAATAAAAGCATCCTGTTGCAGACATTGAAGGACACGAGGATCCTCAAGTAATAAAGCTGGCTCAGGCCTTTCCTTGTACACAGGTGCAGTAATAATGGACCATTTGAGCCTATTGTTTAGTCACACACCTACAGGTACTTATAGCATGTCATAGACTCCACATCCTTCCTACCAACACGGACTCRGGAGTGCAGTATCTTATTTCTGCTAAAGTCCACCACCATTTCATTAGTCTTTGCCATGTTCGGCTRTAAATAATTCACACTCACATCATCTCACAAAGCAGGCAAACAGGTCCCTATACCCATCCTCCTGTCCAGYGTTCTACACACCCAACAACTGCAGTGTCATCAGAAAATTTTAATTAAGGTCTGCAGTATATGTAGTAAAAAGAAATGGAGTTAGTACAGTTCCCTGAGGAGCTACAGTTTTACTTATTAGACGCTTAGTAGCACAGCTCTGTAGTCTCAAGAACCGTGTTCTGCCTGTCAGATGATCATTGATCCATGTAACCAGGGGTGCATGTCCTCTAGTCTGGCCCTCGACAGTCTATTGGCTGGATGGTATTAAATGTGCTGAGCATGAACCGAACTGTGGTGTTAAGTCTGTCCAGGGAAGAGTATGCCATGCTTAATCATGTTGTTTTGTTCGTGAGTTAATAATTTATTTAAACAGAGGAGCATGAGTGTAACTGTGCTCTCAGAGTTTTCTGGCTGCTGCTTGAACAGATCTTGCATCCAGCCACTGCAAAGCTGTTCATGAATTTCTTGGTATTTATAACTTTTAAACAAACACTCTCAGTGTGTGTTAATCTTTATTTATCTTTGCCCTTCTTCATCATATTTGAACACCTTTCAGCCAAAAAGAAAAAAGAACAACAAGTATGCAGGTAACCACAATAGCAGGCACAGGAAAACAGCGCACGCTTCAAAAGATGGCCAAAAAAAGCATATATAGACAATAAAGTTGAGAGACAATGTCATGTCCTCATATAAGGGTATATAATATAATATATAATAGTGCAATCATTCATTCAATGTCAAATATATACTATATATATTTATATATATATTATTTTTAATATATTTTTAAATATTATTTTTACACTAGGCGGCACTGTGGTGTAGTGATTAGCATACTGGCCTTGAATACTGCATACTGGAGGTCTGGAGGGGTCCGGGTGTCTGTTGTATGTTCTCTGGTTTCCTCCTGCAGTCCCAAGACATGCAAATTAGGCTACCTAGCATTCCCAAATTGACTAGTATTTGAGTGAGTATGTGCCCGTGGCCTGCAATGGACTGCAACCTTGTCCACGGTGTATCCTGCCTAGTACCGTGAGCCCCCTGGTATCTGCTCCAGGATTCCCACGTACAGGATAAGCGATAAAGATAGTGATTTTTGAATTACATTGTTTTCTTAGCATTTACATTTGGACTCATTTACAACATCAATTACATGACTTCTCACACGATTACTGTATTTGAATTCCTGTGCAATTTACACATTTTCCATTATTTACATAGTCAGAGCTTTGAAAACTCTTTCACAAAAAATCTTGTGAAATTCTTAGCGACGGAGAGCATACAGTGTACTGGGTACACTCAAAGCAAAAGAAGGTCTGATCACAAACCAAGCTGGTGTCAAGCAGGTGATGAGGAAATATATAAATAAAATCACTACATGATTAATCAGTTAATCAGATTTGGAA
>QMIH01003171.1:21023-35341 GCA_003987875.1 Clarias batrachus
CTTTACATATCTGTAGATTTACAATTATTCTGTACATTCATTTATCCATCTATGCTCACTTTACACTGTATATTCATGTACACACATATATATTTTCTGTAATACAATTTATACATAGACCTTACTTTTATCATATAAGTTTTATAGATCTGTATATATGTTTATATTGCACTGCTAACTTGCACTTCTGGTTAGATGCTAACTGCATTTTGTTGCCTTGTAACCTTGTGCAATGACAATAAAGTTGAATCTAATCTAATCTAAATCTAATCAAGTCCTTTCCTCAAGGGAAAAAAAAGCTTGACCTCGGGCTTCTGCCGATTTAACAGAGTCGGAGACACTGAGATGGTATTTTAAATATAACCATCTCAATAATACTGCTTTCATCTACACAGCTGTAAGAAGATACAGTAAAATACATGAACAGTCTCTGYGCACTCTCTTGTGCACTGACTGATTACTGAGTTCACTCTGATAAAACAACAGCATACACTGAGATTTTATAGTGTATATATTTATTTCATTTTATGTAAAACCATTTTTTATTATTGAATAATWYACTTCACTAATGTTTCTGACAGATCCAGCGTTGTTTAAGATAGCATTTCTTGTCATTCCAGACATTCCCATTTGGACTACTATAAATCACAGCACAGTCCTCATCACCTGCATCATTCGGTTCTCTTTCAGCCCAGAACCTGAAACCCAAACAATCAGAATCAAACTCGGATCAGTGTTAAGCTTTCCTTCAGCWTTTTTACTAAAATGCACATTAGGCCATGACATAAATATAGATATCATAAGGAATAGTCTTTGCAATTTTCCAAGCAGGAAAACAGTTTTAATGTTGCTACATTGCTGATTGTACTCCAYCTTAAAATAACACACAGAAAGAATCTCAATTTCTTACGCAGTGGTCAGTGGTGTACCATCCACCCATTTCCACTCTCCCTCTTTATCTATGTCACTCAGACCAATCCAACCTTCAAAGCTGCCCAGCTGTTTACTGATGAACATCTGTAAAGAACACCAGGATGAAAAGGCATCTCTCTCTCTCTCTCTCTCTCTCTCTCTCTCGCACGCACGCACACACACACACACACTTTTGTGATTTGACCACTGCTTACTCAAAAAAATTGAGGCAACGAAGTGACACTTTAAACAATTAGTAGATTTTAAGTGCCAAACGTCTGAGCAAAATGCATTAAATAAATTGCATTAAAAAAAATCAAAACTTTCAGTCAATTGTATTAGAAAACAATCGCTAAATTGTGTTGCATTTACTAATAATATAATAAACTTTGAGTTCATGTAATCAAATGCATTAMGTAATACAGTATACACACACATACTTGTTCTTCTCTGCTGTTTATGATCACCAAGTCTGCTCCTTTYTCTCTGCAGTYCTGTCTGCTCTCAGTCCAGCTTTTGTRTTCAATTGATACACAGTAAAGACTGGAGCTGAAGCTAAAACACTTCCCTTTGTTTGGGGAGACAAATTAAGAGAATTGAAAGAGTTCAAAACACAATTTCTAATCTATTTCTTGTGTATAAACATTATTTTTTTTTCACCTTAAAAATACAAAAAACATTAGATTTACTGAATGTACTGTAACAAAATAAARGTTGCTCTTATCCAGATTATTTTATGTTCAAACTTGATTTCTTTAATTAAATTAAGTAGCTAAAAATGTTCTCAGTGACATCGTATTGAGTAAAATAACATTACGTGGCATTTTTTCCACCAGCTGGGGCTTTTTGGAAGTCTTAACATGCTCAAAAAGCACTGGTTGTCTGGTGCTTGGGGCCGATCATTGTTGTTTTCACATGGATTTTTTCCATAAAAGAAGGATAAAATCCACACAGCACAGTGACAGCATTAAATAAAGCATTTGATACTTAATAAACATTTTGTAACATTTAAACATTTTGTGTTCTGCATACAGCATTTACTTTCTACCTTTGTTTCTCAGTCGAAACATGACATGTGCAGCACTACAGCTTGTGCTTTTGTATAACTTGGTAWTAGGTTACGTTAGAGCCATAAAGTACATTTTTAATAAATCTTCATAGTATTTAACTTCATTATTACGTAGATGTAAATGTAACCCTTTGCATATTTGTGACTATTGGCTTACGTAAAGGTCATAGGTCAATTTCATATGTTTACGGTAGCAACCGTTTAGTGTTTGATTTATTAGAAGAAGGAAGGACTCGGTGTTGGAAAGTTTTTGGACCGTTCTTTGAAACCATGTTTAATTTGAAGCTTGAAAAGGTGTAAATAGTTCTTAAGTTTAATTTGTTGAGTGTCTTGTATCCAGACAAACAAAGATTAAACTGGTACACTACAAGTTTTGTGGTTTTACACGTCAAATCCTTGTGCCAGTCCTTGTGGAAATGGCGAAGAACAGGAAAACATAGATCGCCATTACAGGTTAAGTTTATGTTAAGTTGATTTTTTTCCTTATAGACTGACTAGATAAATAAAAAACTCTCTGTGTGGACAATAATCACTTGTATAGACATTTACATATTAGACACTGGGTGTGGAAATGGCAAAGGTACATATATGATATACGTATATCACCAGGAGGAAGATAAAGTTTAGTAATTGAGAATTATTGTTGAGGTGATCAGTAATTGTTCAGGTGTTATTAAAATACAGCCAAAGTTAGATATTAGTTCTCCAGAAGACATGTAAGACTGATTAAGACGCAATAATTACTGCGCAGTTAATAGTGAATTATACAAATATACTTATTAATTAGTTAAGTAAATAATCATCCAGCAGTCTGGACTNTGATACTTAATAAACATTTTGTAACATTTAAACATTTTGTGTTCTGCATACAGCATTTACTTTCTACCTTTGTTTCTCAGTCGAAACATGACATGTGCAGCACTACAGCTTGTGCTTTTGTATAACTTGGTATTAGGTTACGTTAGAGCCATAAAGTACATTTTTATTAAATCTCCATAGTATTTAACTTCATTATTACGTAGATGTAAATGTAACCCTTTGCATATTTGTGACTATTGGCTTACGTAAAGGTCATAGGTCAATTTCATATGTTTACGGTAGCAACCGTTTAGTGTTTGATTTATTAGAAGAAGGAAGGACTCGGTGTTGGAAAGTTTTTTGACCGTTCTTTGAAACCATGTTTAATTTGAAGCTTGAAAAGGTGTAAATAGTTCTTACGTTTAATTTGTTGAGTGTCTTGTATCCAGACAAACAAAGATTAAACTGGTACACTATAAGTTTTGTAGTTTTACGCGTCAAATCCTTGTGCCAGTCCTTGTGGAAATGGCGAAGAACAGGAAAACATAGATCGCCATTATAGGTTAAGTTTTTTAAGTTGATTTTTTTCCTTATACACTGACTAGATAAATAAAAAACAGCACGCTTACTCTAAAAAATAAAAAAAAAACACTGTGTGGACAATAATCACTTGTATAGACATTTACATATTAGACACTGGGTGTGGAAATGGCAAAGGTACATATATTATATGATATACGTATATCACCAGGAGGAAGATAAGGTTTAGTGATTGAGAATTATTGTTGAGATGATCAGTAATTGTTCAGGTGTTATTAAAATACAGCCAAAGTTAGATATTAGTTCTCCAGAAGACATGTAAGACTGATTAAGACTCAATAGTTACTGCACAGTTAATAGTGAACTATACAAATATACTTATTAATTAGTTAAGTAAATAATCATCCAGCAGTCTGGACTGATCTGAAATATTAGTAATCTTCTGTAAGTGTTAATGAGGAAGTATGCATTTCTATCTTTCTWACTTCTTTCATAGTTACCTATGAGTTATGGATTAGTACTGTAAAATTAAGCAATAAAATGCTTTCATTCTAAGACCTTATGGAGAAACATGTGAGAAGATGTGACTTAAATCTTTATGCTCCAGTTTTAAGATGGCTCATAGATTTCCACTTTAACTGTATCTACTTACACAAATTACCAAATGTCAAAATTCCATCTATCTTCCTCTGTAACTGGTCTCTCTCTATAGTCAGGCTGTCATAACTGGTCTGCAACTGGCTGTATTGCATGTTCAGGATGTTGAATTTGATCCACAGAAGTGTGATGGCAGTCAGCAGGAGAACACACAGCAGMACCACACACACTGCAGTCCGTGTATAATACCTCCTGCATGCCGTGTCTCCTCCTAGAGTTAAAAGAACACAAAGACACATTTGCATCTCTCCACATATAGCAATTACAGTTTCTCTACAGGCTCATTAATATGAAATCTCTTCAGCAGTGAGCTGGAGAAAATCTCAGTAATTCTATCCATCTATCACTGTGTAACTCCTTTCTTCACACTAAATACATACAGTGAKGRGTGGGGCTTTGGACTGGTTTAAAATAAACTGATTTGCAGATCTKAATGGCATCTGATCTCCMTCTGCACCACATTGTAAAAAAAAATCCAATTAGATAAATGTTGAATTAATTGATATTAATTGGTATTGTTGGCCCAACTTCTTACAGTATTTGGTATTTGTTGAGACAACAGGTAACACTGTGTTCTTGAAAACTTTGGAGACACAGACTGAATAAACTAAAAATATCAAGTTGTGCCAGCAATTTACTTTCACTGAGATGCAATCATGTGATTTATAAGACCCCCACCACCTTCCCTCCTGTCGGACTGACGCTATCAAACTGCACTAAAGAGATGAAGATGACCAATTATTAAATAAAATCTGTTTGCTTACATTTGTTTGCTTACATGTATTTTAGATAGTTAGCGTTATATATGTGAGGCAGATGTGTTTCTGCTTATCATTATACTGAGGCACGCTGACATTATTGAGGTGAGTTTAGCTAATGTTAGACTTCACTGTACAGGAATTAATGAGCTAAATGTTCATAACCGTAGCTATGTTTTTCTCCACTTTGCCCTGACTTTTGCCCAGCAACAGCGCCCTGCTCCTGCAGGACACATGGCCACGCAAGCACTCAGCTATCGAAACTTTGAGAAAACTCCAAAGTGTTGAACAGTGAAGGAGAAGCATCGCTTCAGTACTCATAAGTTAAGGGATAAAAAAATGTCCGTGTTAGTTTGGCTACAGAGTGGCTAATGCTTATCTATGAATGTTATATTGGTTAACTTATGTTTGAACTTTTGCACTACATTTTTTTTCAAGAAATTTTCGAAAATTTTTCACCTGTATGACTAGACATAGCTGTGAACAAAAATCATGACCTGAACAAGCTACAGACTCTTGCCACTAGAGGGAAACCCTCACATGGTATTCTATGTATGTAGACAATTTACAAGGTAGAAAAAGGGTGTGTCATTTTTTGGCAGGATGGTATAGGAGGGTGTTTTAGATGGAGGTATAGACTGTGAATAAATAAATGAATATATATATTTTTTCCACCATAACATGCATGTATTGATTGCATATTTAACTTTTTTTTCACATCAGTTATTGAATCTAAATAATATTGTTGTTAGTGAAATGTTACAGTTTGTTACTGGTTTGGAATTTGTATGACCAGAGAATAAAATCATAACATGAGGTCTAATTGGAAGTACAGCAGGATCATCCTGTGATCCCTCACTGTGATTCTGTCGCTTCTCATCTTTTCCTCTCAGGCTCATTTCTACTTTTTCTCTTTTTTCATTTTCTCATTTCTTGCTTCTGTGGTCTTCTATCTCGCTCCTAGTCTGTCCTGTCTACTCACTTCTTCTTCTGTATTTCTGTTCATATCATAAAAAAAAAAAACTCACAACCTTTTAAACTACTACTGTGACCTACAGCTTACAGCTGTCAAGGGTGTCATGGCTAAAAGGGTCTAACCTACACTGTAGTAGAATGTGGTTAAAGTCTGACATTGATGTGGCTGCTGCCTGTGGGTGATATACAGTACTGTATGACATTGAACAGAACAACTGGAAATTCGTCATTAGCCAGCTCAACCCGTTTTTACCCGTTCAATCCAAATTGAAACATCATGGAATACAATGTACAACAAACAATTTGCCTCCACCACCTTTGAGTCTTGTATGTAGTAAAGAGTGTGTAGAAGGAAGCTTCAGGTACTAAAATTGACTACATGTATAGCATGGAGAAAAGTTGCGGAACAAACATCAACGTCCCATTTATCAATACATTGCAGCAGTGGACTATTACCCAAAAAACAATCTCTGGGTGCTATGGCCCCACATATGCTAATTAAAACTTGAAAAATCAGCTAAAGAACACTGAGAATAAAAAACAAACAAAGCTACCCATCTCCTCAAGACTAAACAGGGCATTGAGACCTAAAAGTTTAACTTTTTCGTCCTCACTGGACGAGTTATACCTTGTAAGGGCTTATGTCTTATGTATGTATGTGTCTTTTAACTTTAGCTGTGCTCTCAGTCTAAGTTAATCACACTTGGACTGAGTCTTTGCCTTCATCATTGTCTTGCACTTTGTCTTTACTTTGGCCCTATCCCAGAGCGATGTGCTCTCGTACCTGGTGTTACCTAATGTTCACACGCCACATGCTTGTTTGTAGGACCTTAAATAAATGCAGGTGTAGCATGTTCGCACTTATTGCGCTTACAACAACGTCACCTAGCAACAGTGTGTCTGTGTGACCATGGATCTAAACGCTTATTCAGAACTCTCTGTAATAGATGCCTGCGGACCTGTCCGTACTGAACAGAGCAGAGTGTCATGTCACAGACTCGCGTCATTACACATTGTGCTGAAAAGCAGAACAGAATATTCACAACGAGCAAGTGAATGAACTTGTGCCAACTCTCTCCGCCCTTTAGAGTTACCCTTTCAGTGATCTTTAGATATTTAATCACATCTTGATTTATGATTTGAAAGTCTGGCAGTAAAGAGGGCTTATGAACATACTTGTGTGTTTTAATTTTTTTTTTTCATTATACACAGTGTAAGGAATTAAAAAGGTGGAGGGGGTGGTCAGTTGGGGAAGGGAAGTCAATATAAGGGAAGGGAAAAACTATATAATAATACAGTCTCTGCTGCCCTCCCCTGCCCCATGTAGCTCCTCTGCTGGCCTCTGACTGTCAGGGATAACCTGACAAAGCGTCCTGTGACTTTGTGTTGTAGTTTTGTTTCGTTTCACTTCATTTCCCAGTTTGCACCTCGGTCAGGTGACGTGGGCGCTCACCTGAACCGAGTTGATCATTACTTTCTTTATAAATAGAGTGTTTTGAGTTTAGTTAGTGGTCTTGCATCTGTTGATTTAACATGGTAAATGTTTGCAAGTTTAGTTCGTGTCTCCCATTACCTTTATTCGTGTTTTGGTTTGTTTTATTAGTAAAATACATTTGTTTGTTTAATTTCCCTGTTTCCATCAATAAAAACATGGTTTCCTTTAAGCACCTTGGACCCCTGCATTTATGCCTCAAACCCACAAACGTGACACTGACCTAGACAACTAGCATGAGGACGTGTTTTTGATGCAGATTATATAGCATTTCTTTAATCCAATGTGAATGAGATCATTTCAGAAATCCATGAAAATATTCTCAATTGAATGGTCAGATAGTGTAACTCATGGATAATAGTGTTAGTATAGTGGAAAACAGTAAGATTTGCTTTTCTGATTACAATTATCTCTGTGTTACCTCTAACAGAGTTTATATTCTCACAGATATCCACCATCATCTCCACTCACTGTAATAAAAGACTGAATTACTGCATTTATGTGTTTAATAACACTTTTGATCAGGAAAACTTGAACATTCTGTACCTGTATGCTGTGCTGCAAGGCGTGTCTTGGCATCAGTGTCCTCTTCTTCTGTGACAGGGTCGTGACCTTCAACATCATCTGCAATCTTGTAGATCACTACTATCATCTCATCCTGCTCAGAAGACCAGGAAGAAAACATCTTTAATCTATAAAAGTCTCACTAAAACATGAAATGACTGCGTCTCTGTGTGGACGTGACTGACAGTCTAAGACTCTGCTCTTTGTCTAGGGAATTAAATGTGCTGCTGTCAGGAAATTAAGTTAGAGGAAGTCGAACATCAGTAGCTTCTTAAAGTCAAAGTGTGAAGACATTAATCTGCAAATCTCACTCATATCACACTTAAAGTCCAGCAGATACAGTATATAATTTTAAACATAATGTTAGAATTGTGTTATAATGATGTATATATTGCACTAATGCATTACATTTTGTTCCATTTACAGTAATGTCATTCTGCACAGCTGTTGATTACCAGCTGCTTTAAAGACAAGATTAGTGTTAAACACTGCTCTCTTTTATACATTGTTATTTGAAAAGAAAAAGGCTTACAGCAACACACACACACACACACACACACTCTGCCAAATCTATGTTGTGGATTTGGAATCCTTGGTTCCTCATTTTGTGCTTTGTGGCTTCTCATCAGCAAGCTGTTTTTACTACTACTACTATTATTATTATTATTATTATTATTATTATTATTATTATTATTATTATTACTACTCACTTCAAGGTAGTAAGGGAAGCTGCAGAAACCATTACTGTTTAAATTGACTGGATGACCAAAAGTATCTAGACATACAGTATGACCATACAGTTCTCGAAACTTACTGCAACATTGGAAACAAACTACTGTATGAAATGAAGTCATATGTTGTAACATTTCAGTTTCCCTTTACTTTAATTTCCTGTACATAAACTGAGGTCATGGTTTAACCTGCACAAACTGAGGTTGTGAACTGAAAAACCTACTAGGCTTTTTTGGCAACAAATTTTTGTGTTTGTGGGTAAATGAGCTACAGCCATTTATTGAAAAAAAAAAAATTATTGTAAAAGTATTGAAAAGCSTTTTTAAAGCAATTATTTATTACAGTTCTTATAACAGCAAAGTTATCTTATAATTTATGTTATAATGCTCTATAAGTTCCATATGCTCGATATGTTTAATATGTCTTGTGTTAAAAAAAATACAATCAGCTTGTAATCAATAAACCAATCACCAAAATGTCATTTTKCACACAACCGCAATAACATGCCATGAGTGTTTTATTTCAAAATGTAACATTGTTCTGTTTTTCCAACACTTCAAAAAGAGCAGGAAATCCGAACACTCACAAAMCACGTGACACGCTGGGAGATGAGAAWAACGCAGTTGGGAAATACATTTTGTCTCACTGACCGAGAGAGATRGAAAGAAAGTGGGAGGAAACATGCATGTGACATGCTGTTTACGGGCCCAAAGATCTAATCTAGGCCYCACACTTCATCCTGACCCTGTACAAAATAAGTGGTACAGAAAATGAGTGATTGCCAGTGCATTCCTCCATTCGGAGGATTCAGCTTTAGTTCTTTTGCTAATAATGGTTAGCTTTAAATGCCAAAACAAGGAAAATCTAATAGTTGCTGTCTGCCAGTAAAGGAAAAGACCAAATCGCACTTCCCATAGCTGAGGTGTAAATCCAGTACAACAGAACATCACACTGTATCATGTATCAACATTCACTATTTACTATATATAAAATGATTACGCACCCAAACATACAGTATAGCAAATCCATTTAGTATAATAAAAATGTTCAATAGTTCAACAACGTTAAAATAAATTGTGTTCATTAATCATCATCAGTTGAACAGTTGAGACTGTACTGTTCATGCACCATGTTGTAGCAGCATGAGTTGTTTTTAAACGTTCCTGCCAAAATGCAACCACAAAAAAAACATTATTTATGTGAGCACAATAATATTAACTAACCACTGTCTGCTTTTTTAATGAACAGCTGTAACATCTGATGATGCAACACGCTGGAGAGTGAGGAGGCTGCTTCACTTCAGGACTCAATAATTAATGCAGATCAGTGAARTCATTTTAAAATCATCATCCATATACGAATAAAACGTTCAGTAAACGTCTCAGGGTGAGTCTGGTAGCCGCATGATCATGCACTGCTGTGTAGTGACCACACCTCCTGTTAAGTGTCTTCACAGTGTGTCATTTTCTCACTTGTCTTGTTTCATGTTTTAAATGAATAAAAGAGGAAATAGGCTTTCAATACAGCAGCAACACATCCAGGCACATACGCAGTGTGACTTCTGACAGCCAGTCTGAGTGTAGTTGTAGACCTAGAGAGTGATAAAAGAATGGAGATGAGTGAGGAGATTTATTTAAATGCAGGGGTGACAGAAGARAAGAGAACTGATTCCAGAGACAGCAAGAACTCCAATGAAGCTGTTTATGCGAATCAGGACAATTTGGAGATCCAGAGGCCCGAAAGCTTTAAGCAATCTAAGAGTTCAGGTAAAATACACTTACTCTCCGAAATAAGTGTATATGTACTATCCATTGCAAAAAAAATGATATACTATTTAAATATGACACTGTTATTTAAACTGAAAGAAACACACACTTTCTACTGAGTGGAGTATATGATGGCATGATTTAGGCATATCWGGGCATATTTCATCATGTCATGGCAGCTGTACCTRCTGTACAAATCAGAAAATACAGCTTTGGGTGAGGCTATAGAGATAAGGCATAATGCAGGAGTAAATAAGGTGGAGACAAGGGTAAAGGCTTGAGGGGAAAATGTACAATAAGTTACAGCATAACCTTTTGAATTATAATGACCGTCAATCATTTTAGCCCCTGATTCCTTCTCTTCATTTGACCCAACACTTTCAATTTCATCCAGGAACGAGGCACAGTTCGAGTAGAGTAGAGTAGAGTATCTACTGTGACTTTTTCCTTGTAGGTAATTTGCATATCTTGGAATATTTAAGGCATKTCATKGCATGAAAAAGGGCAAGATTGCACCTAATCAATAATAAACTCACCCTAAGTAGTGTTAGAAAATGTTAAATAATGAACAGAGTGCAATATAATGTTTATTATTACAACAATGTATTGGCCCCAACCTGATGATCTTTTATTTTTTTGTWTATTTGTCAGACTTATATGATTGAGGTAACCKGAGGTAAAGGATAAACCGAGGACAGTGGTGGCTCAGTGGTAGGTTCCTTGTCTGCTATGCAGAAGGGCCGAGTTTAGTTCCCACCCAATGGCCAAATGATGGATAATGGATATTCTGTGTTGACCCCTTGATGAGAACAACTGAAAGACCAACTACAACACAAAGATAGCCCCAGTAAATAGAAATGCAGTGTTTCAATGACAATTTCATTTATTATAGGAAAAAAAACTGCCCAAACCTGCTTACCATATTTAAAAAAAAAATAATAATTGCTCGTTAAACCTAATACCTGTTTTTTCCACCCTTGGTGGCAATCAAGAATTTGAAACAACGGTCAATAAGTCTTTCATATCTCCTTGGAGGAATTCTGGCCCAGTGTTTTTATTCAGCCACATTATAGGGTTTCTAAGCGTTAACAGCCTGTATAAGGATCTCAACTGGAATTAGGTCCAGACTTTGACTAGGCCACTCCAAAACCTTATTATTATTATTATTATTTTTTTTTTTAGCCATTCAGAGGTGATGCTGGTGTGTTTCAGATTACTGCCCTACTTCATGTGTGTTCTACCTCAAGTGTGCTTGAGCTTGAGGTCACAAACTGATGGCTGGACATGCTACTTTAGGATTTTCTGGTATTTATGATTCTACTATTTTACTCATCATTCTGAGACTTCAAGGTTTCATCAATTATGGCAAGTTGCCCAGGCCCTCCAGACCATCACGCTACCACCACCATATTTGACTGTTWCTATGATATTGCTATAAAATGCTGTTACTTTCATGTCAGATGTAATGAGATGCTCACCTTCCAAAAGGTTTATCGATTGTCTCATCAGTCCACAATATTTGCCCCATATTTGCCCATTTGTCAATTACTGATAAATGTGAAGCTACAGGCTGCAAGATCAGCTAAACTGCCACCTGTCCTCATCCTTCTTGACCTCTCAGCAGCATGATAAACCAGAAGATTCTCTCCTCACAAGCCTTGTAATCTGTGCCATAGCATGGCAATGGTTTGTTTCCTACTGTACCTAGAAGATTGGTCATATGAGGTGACATGGAGATCTACATTTACTCCACGCAGACTCTCCACTGGTGTCCCAAAAGGCTGAATACTTGGTCCTCTTTTGTTCTTCCGTTATACCGTTGTTATGCAGATGACAACTTCTCACATGCAAATTCTCTCTTTTCCTTCCTGAGACACTCAGATTTCCACCCAGATCACAGCATATCCGGCAGACATCTCATCCTGGGTGGAAACTCCTCAGCTGAAACTTAATCTCAGTAAAACCGAACTTCTGTTCAACCCAGGCAATTCATACCCCTGTCAGGATCTTATTCTCTCCCTGGACAACAATGAAATCACTTTATCAGTCCCAGCCCACAGCCTTGGGGTCACTCTGGACAACTGTTATTTTTACAACACATTGCTAACCTTACTTGCACTTGTAAATTTCTTCTTGAATATAAATATCAGAAGAATTAGTCTATTTCTTTCCACACATGCTACTCAGGTGCATGTTCATCCCCTTGCTATTTTAAAACTGGACTACTGCGACTCATTCCTGGCTGCAATCCATTCTCTTATGAGGCTAATTTTTATCAATATGTGACATAGAACAAAGAAAGACATAATAAAGGCATGGGAAAGTTCACACAAACTGTGAAAGTTATGGCATAACCTATTAAATTATATTGACCCAAATTCAAAAAGACTGTAACCTCTTTCACCCTAGGTTTGTCTTTCAATCTAGCTTCTGGCCAGAGACATGAGAAAGTTCACATAATGTCAGAAACTCTTGTGAYAAGTTAGGGCATAAACTTTTGAATTATATTGACCCAGGTTCTTCTTTCACTTCAGTCTCGGTCTCTGTGCTGTTTCCTGCACACTTTCTGCTGGCTTTAGCTCAATGTCTCTCTGCCTTTCACTCCAGCCTCTGATTCCTTCTCTTCATCTGACCTACAGTAACACTTTCAGATCCATCCACGGACAAGGCACAATTTAATATTTACATTTATATTTTTCTATTAAATCATAAGTAACATATTTTTCACCTAATTAACTCACCCCAAGTAATGAAAATGTTATTCACACGTCGACACACACACACACACACACACACACGCCCCAGCACTTCCATTTACTCTCATCCACATACAGCTCTAAACGTTTTATTATTTCTAATGAATGAAATAGAAATTAATTATTAATTCATGCAACTTCCTCCCAAATGCWTAACCAGACACCTGATGAGAAGTGTAGGTGTCATGATCGTCAACGAGATGACATCAGAAGAAAACATCACTGCTGCATGTGTTATCTGCTATATGTGTCATGTACAGCTACATTGCTATCATCTGGGCTTATGGCAGTTATTAAAACATTTAAATTTGTCTTCCTCAAAAACCTTTGGTGTGGCCTTTTTTTAACTCTCCTGTCATTCAGAGGAAATCAGTTCAAACAATTGTTGACCTGGGTGTAAGGGGCAGCTTGCTCTGCAAAAGTTCTCTATAGAGAGGTGAGGGCAATYACCTGGACCATGGCAAAGGCTCTCTGGAGTGCCTTTTTATTAGCCAAATTTCAGCTCCTGTCCCACTTGGAAATTCCTTTGCCCAATGCACTTTTGATGGAACAGTGACAGAGGGGCAGGAGAAGTTTTCCAGTGAGGCTATGTTTCCCAAAAATCTCTGGGGAATAAAGTTACTCCTGCACCTTCTTCACAAGTACAGTAGTGCGTGCGTTCCAGGATTTGTGTTCCAGGATTCTATTCTCCAAGAACTTACAGCATTAACTTAACCATCATGTTGTGTTCGTTTTTGGCTCACATTCATAATATTTCTGGTCACTTTTGACTAGGAAATGCAGTGATTTGGACATGGAGAGATTTTTTTTTTCTTTATACTGCGGTAATTCTCCACTAACTACTGCAGTTAATATTAAATGGTAAACAAATGGATAACAACAACATTATTGCAATTCAATTGATTTAATTAATTAAAAACATATTAGGACAACACATGAAATCACTTTAAAATAAAAAATATTTAACAATACACATTTAACAATATCAATCTAGATTTTTGCGATGGGACATACAGAAACGGCGACATTAAATGGCATAAATCAAACAAYGAAACAACAACAAAAAGCTACTCCATGGCTGATGGCTCATAGCTGGAGATTGAACGCCTCAACATTTTGTTCTCATTGTTTAATTTTGCACAGATTACCGCTTTCACTTCCCCTTCCTGAACTTTGCAAATATTCCTGGCATGCGCCGAAACAATAGAACACACACCTGAATAATCAAAATGGGACCATTCAATATATATAATCAAGCGGAAATGCTACCATCTCAAACTTTTTTAGTTTAACCTTTTT
>QMIH01003172.1:5980-22922 GCA_003987875.1 Clarias batrachus
TATTTATTTTTATTTTTTTTTAAGGATACACCCAATCTTCTTCCAGCCGAATGCCTTTCCTTAGTTTTCTGATGTGGCTTTCATAATCAGATGTGAGTAGGAAAATAAATAGTTTGACTAGTTTTATTTGAACAATTATTGCACGTATGAACTTGATATCTAAATTGTTTTTTAAACATATTTTTTGATATGTTGGACTGAGTATATAGCGCCATGCTCATTCTAGTTTCTGATGCTTTGACTCCAGAGAACATGGTAATGTAAACATGGTTTTAAAAAAGGAGTTCAGAGTCTGAGAAGGTACTTAATTAATAATTATACTGAAATTGAGTGAATGTGTACAATAAGGGAGTGTACAGTATATGGGTATCTAAAGTGGGGTGGTCAGGCCTCATCTGTCTGTCAATACATCAGCAGTAGAAATGTTCAGTCACATTTTAATCTCTTTCCGTGTACAGTATTGGAAGAATTCTCCTCTTCTGTCCTATTGACAGCAGAAAATAGCTTTCCCAGCTTGACTGACAACTTTGTCTACCTGAGAAATGTGTAATGCAGTGGCAGACAGAAATAGAAGCAACACATTTCAGTCCTTAATCAGAAAAGATTACATTTAGCTATTACAACTGACTTCATTATATGCGGCAACATTCATTGTGCTTGCATGTCCTTATGCTCACTGAGCACTTTATTAGAAACACCTATGTATCAATTCATTCATTAAGTGATCTAAACAGCCAATCTTATGGCAACAATGCAATGCATAAAATCATGCCGATGCATGCCAGAAACTTCAGGGACTGTTCACATCAACTATCAGAATGTGTATTAAAATGTTATCTTTTTAACCCATGGCATGATTATTGGTGGCAGACAGAAGTACACATTTAAGTACTTCTATAACTGCTGATCTCCTCTGAGTTTCAAGCATAATAGTCACAACAGTAAAGTTTACTTGGTGCAAGGGTGCAATAAATAAATAAACAGATCGATAGAAGGGTGCAAGAAAATCCAATTAAGTACAGTAAGAAGAGAGGCAGATGTGTTACTTTTAGTATTAAACATTAAAGCTATACATGATAATGCAATATGCTGCAAGACAAAAGTTGTCTCAAACTGGTTTCATGAACATGACAAGAACTGTTTCTTCAATGGCTTTCCAATTCAATAGATCATTATCTAATAGAACAATTTTGGGGTCTGTTAGAATTGTTATTTTACAGCATGAAAGCGTGTGATTTAAAAAAAAAAAGAAAAGGAATGTGTGATGGTAACATGGACCAGCATCTCAACAAAATGTTTCCTACATTTTGTTAAATCCATGCCACAAAGGATTGTCTTTTTTGTCAGCAACAAGAATCCCTAGCCAGTATTAGTATGGTGTTCAGGGAGTCTATGTGTGTTTCCCAATTTTTTCAAGAACATTCCTAATATTTATTTATTTATTTACAAAATATAGCTTTCCACTCTAAAATATTACATCAAGTCTCATTTCCCCTTTAATATATGTAATATTTTAATGTAGAATGTAAGCCTCACCCAATTATTCTCACAAGTATAGGCCTTGCCAATTTAATCAGAGCTATTTAAAATATGCAATAGCAGAATTATACAGAAATAAGACTTTGCTAAGAGAGCATCAACAAAATCATAATTTGGATCAACTGATATATCATGTGTAATTAACGTTACATTCATTGGCTCTAATAGGCTCCATTAAGTGTCCTGATATAACAGTCATGACATTGCTGATGTCACATCTTTGTCTGCTGAAATGCTGAAGTAAATTTCAAATTGCCTGCCAGTCAAGAAGCTAAGTAGTGTGTCCATATTCATAGTCATCACACTTTTAATGAACTTGCAATAAAAATTGCAATCAATACCACATATTTACACAACAATATATTGTAGTCTAGAGGAAGTTCAGACCAGAGAGAGTTGGTCAGACCAGTTGAGCAGTTCTAGAGGATCAGAGGGAGCATGGTGAACTGTGGAGAGGTAAGTGCTTTGAGGTAAATGGGTTCTGGGTTGTTTTTGGCTTGTGAATCTGATGTGAGCAGCTACAGCAGCTACAGCAAACCAGTGTATGGAGTGGAGAAGTGGGGTGGTGTATGGAGTGTATAGAGTGGAGTGGAGAAGTGGGGCGGAGAAGTGGGGTGGTGTGGAAGTGGAGAACTTAGGAACGTTGAAAATAAGCCATGCAGCTGCATTCTGGATCAGCTGTAGAGAGAGCAAAGAGACAGACCACGAGTTGCAGTAATCCAGTCTCAAAATAATAGGGAACTCAACAAGCACCTAAGTAGAGAGAAATGGACAAATCCTTCTGATGTTATAAAGTAGACAAGACCATGCAGGGTTAGCAATGTGAAAAAAAAGGGCAGCTGATTGTCCAATGTTACCCCAACGTTTTGAACAGTGAACAAAAATATAATCTGTGAATTATTCAGGGAGGGTTGCATCACCTGGGATGAACAGTTTGGCTTTGCTGAGGTTAAATTTTAGTTGATGAGCTGCCATCCAATATGGGATGTCTACCATACATGCAGAGATGCAAACAGAAACTTGATTGTCTGAGGGAGAGAAAAAAAAATAGTTTAGTGTCATCTTCATAACAATGGTATGGAACGCTGTGGCGACGGGCTCATAACCAGTGCGACCCATAAAAAAGCATCTTCTCGCTCGTCCAAAAGCCGCTGTGTATTAAACCCAGAAAGCACCAGGCACAGCTACCAACAAGCTTGAAAAGGGGCGGGGGACCACAACCCACCGGCATCGGCCACACTTTTCTCTGCAGACTCGGATACTACTGAGATCTCACTTCCGCGCCCTCCTCTAAGACAGGGACGACAACGTCGCGCGCCTTAGACCCCCGCTCGTGCCTCCACCGCTCTGGCTTTCAATGCATCTCATGTCACCGCACCTGATTCTGGATTGTGCACTGGATTGTCATCTCTGCACTCCTCCTTGATCACCACCTAAAATAGTGGAACTTCATCTTATGACGAGACTTTAGTTTCACTTTCGGTTTGCCTATTTATGTCTTGTCAAGGATAGACATAAATGCTGCTGATCTTGCAGCATGGAACTTCTTAGTGATGGATAGAATGGCAGTCTCTGTGAAATGTGCTGCATTGAATCCAGATTGGTTAGGATCATTGAGGTTGTTCTGTGAGAGATACAGAGACATACAGTATGATTGTATAACAAAGGAATTGACTCCATCCAGTATTATTGTGACAAAGAAGAGGAGGTCTTGTGTGATAGCATTGTGAAAGGGATTAAATCCAATGGACAAATGCTGGCATTGGATGATGAGGTGACGTGATGGATCTCTTCTGTTGCCAGGTTGAAAAAAAATGTTCTAGTGAAGGAGAAGAGGAGTCCTGAAATTGTACTGCAGGGATTGGGGTGTGTTTGCAAAGGGTTGAGTACTGAAGAGAAGATGATGTTAAGCTTGCAAGGATCAGGTGCAGAAGAAGTGCACTTCCCTTCTCACCCTAATGTGTTGTGTTAAGTGTATTGTAGAAAAGCTTTTCGATATTTTTACTATTAAACATATGTGATTTCTACATTTTTATGATACAATTAAATTTCCCACGATTTTCAAGTATCAGAATAATTAGTGCATTGATGTGTAATGAGTACTGAACGAACATCTGAAACTGCATTATTCTTGTATATCTGCTGTTAATTCCTTTGTCACTTAAAAAAAAAAAATCTTAATGTAAAGAGTCATTTATACCATTTTTAGATAGATAGATAGATAGATAGATAGATAGATAGATAGATAGATAGATAGATAGATAGATGTACATATTTTTATACTGATCTTACATCCCTATTTATCTCTCAAAGATAATGTATTATTCACATTTGTATTTTTATTTGTTTCTTGTAAAATAAAATAATAATAAAATTGCACTGGCTTCTTTCAGCCAGTGCCTACACTTTTATGAAATCATTAAAAATGTAATAGGAAATGACAGCTTGAAGAAAAACAATAAGAAGAAAATGTATACAGTAGTAGACTTCCTTCTTTTTCTTTTCTAACATATGACTTTTTGTTAATGCTGCTTGCCTAACTCAATACATAATAAAATCTTTGTTCATTGAGTCAAGATGATAGTGTCAGAAGCATCTTAGTTCTTTGGGAGTAAACAGGACATCCTTAATATTCTCTATGAAGTGGGATCAGAGAGAGAACAAGCATACATGATAAATAAAGCAGCACATCCCCCTACTGATGCAACAAGAAAGCAAGAGGTGTTTGAGCTTTGTGTTTGAGCTAATTACAAAAATCCATGGGATAGAAAGGGGCAAAACCTGTTATTGAAGTGACTAAGGAATTAAATTGGCTCATGGTCTAGTTTTTTATTCTCATGACTTGTTAAGAAAATATTGTGCAATTTAATAACAGCTAGATGCTGTTCCAGCAAGATAGCTTAAAATGTCTTAGCGGTAGAGCATCAGTTTTTGTCCTTTCTTATGAAGGACACAACAAAGTCTCTTTTGAGATCATTAATTGACAATTGATACGAAAGATTATCATGTTGTGTAACCTAAATAGTTTGTATTTAATATTCATACCATGCAGAATATGAACACATCTTTTAAACAGATATGCTTTTTTTTAATAGCCTGTGATGTAGGATAAATCTAGGATCTCACATAATGGGTTACTTCACTTTGATTTTGCATGCAACAAGAAGAAAGATAAAACTCAAGACATTGTGGCATCATTTTCCACCTTTGAATTTAGAAGAGCAAATTAAAGTTCTTCTATTTTATCAAAATCATGTCAGTAGTTTGATTGGCTGTAAATTTAAACATGTTTCATTTTCAAATTAATTGGTCTAAAAATGTCTGTGCCCTACAATGGGCAATCCAGGATACACTCCCTCCTCAAAGCCAGTGTTTTTGGGATAACCCTTACAATGGTTACTGAAGTTATCCAGCATTCGGACATACTTTCATTTATGCTATATATTAAAAATTTGCTTCTTCAAACTGTGTTGTTGTCATTCATTATTTTCATTCTCATAGTGTCTGTTATATTGGACTACTTATGAGTAATCTTATGTTCTCATGTGACCTCATGTTAAACTCATGAGAATGACAGAGATGTAAGAAGGCCATTAGGAAGCAAATATATGTATTATTAGTTGAGCATAATCTCTACTTCAATTAATTAGTCATATGCAATTTCACAGGAGCTGTTTATTATTAGCAAGACCTGACCCAGTTCCACATTCATAATTTTTGGTCTACACAGCAAAGTAAATGAAATGCTACAGTATGTTTCATTTTCATGATGTTTTCCCTTCACTATGATAATGGGTCAATCAGACAAGAATAGGTTTGCAATTTGTGGATTGCAAGTGTTGCATTATAAATGAAATTAGTCAGCATACTGAGCAATGTGGCATTTCCTTTTCTTTTTTACTCTTTTCTGCCAAGATTTTAATTCAGTGTTCTCATCTAAATATGAAGTTGACATTCATCAGACAAAAAGGTTCCACTGACATTGACAGAATGTTAAATGCTTGCCTTTACACAGAGATGGCTGAAATTTAAATTTTTATGCACTTGTACATTTTTGTGGTTTTCATCATCCCGCTGGTGTAGTTTTTCAAACCCTCACAAATTGCAGAATGCTTGGTGTTTAAATTGCACATAAAAATGAAAAAAGGAAAAGTAAAAACAATGTAACAATCTATGTTATGCATCATGAAAGAAATGTAATTGCTTTTTAGATCATGCACGGCTTCCATTAAATATGTATTTTAGTCTGTCTTCCATTGGTATGCCAGCATTTCTATGGGTTCAAACCTGGCAAACCTTATCCATACGTGACTCACAAGATTACAAGTGTATCATGTCTAAGATACACTTGAAGAAGCCTTTGTTCGGGTTCGATTCCGGACCAGGTTCGATTTTGTCTCTGTGTGCATGGAGTTTGTATGTTCTCCCCATGCTTTTTGAGTTTCCTCCCACAGTCCAAAGACATGTAGTTTATGTAAATTGACATTCCCAAACTGGCCATAGAGTGTGTCTATGTGTGTGTGCACTGCAATGGATTGGCACCCTTTCACGGTGTACCCCACCTTGTGCCCGAAGTCTCCTGGGATAGGCTCCAGGCCCCCCATGACCCTGAATACAGGATTAAGCGGTATAGATGATGAGTGAGTGATATCCCCTCAAAAATGAGGCACAAATTAACTATGCAGCAAACACACTTACGCTTGAATGTAAAATTGGCTGCTCATATTATCTAACCCGAAGAGAGGAGTGGATACAGTTTTACCCTGCTATTAAACACATGCCACTGTGTTGGTTGGACAAAGCCCATGATCTTCAAAGATGATGAAAGATGATGAAAAAGATCATAACTGTAAAGTAAAACATAAAAAAAAAAGATATAGTCATGCTGAAACACTGTATCTCTTCTACAATGATGTGGAAACCAAGTGAGAAATCAGTAAAATAGAACAAAAGACAGCAGAGGAGGCAGCCTGAGGCACAGATGGAGAACAGAGGCATGAAGACTCAACACAAACCACAAACCAGCATCTTATAGACCTAAGGCAGATGAGCTGTCATAAGAGAGTAGAAGACAAGATCCATGAAAATGAATTAATAGCTACAGTATATTTTACACTTAAATAATTAAGAAAAAGGCAAAAGAATCATTACATTCCTCAGGCTAATAATTAAGACATGTACACATGATGAGCAAGGAAGACAAAGTTAAAATCTGTAATACTGCAATCAGGTGCTTATTTCACAATTAGTTTTTACTACAAGGTCAGAAACACTTGTTACACTAATGAGCTGAAACTAAAAATAATCAGCAAAAAACTCTATCTAGTTATAAATTATGGGAGAGAGAGAGAGATTCCAAGATTCATGGGAAAAAAAAAAATTCTGGAATACTTTCCAGCTGCTGTGTCTGCTGTATAATGTACATCGTAAATCAGAAGTTAAATATGTGATCATCAATACCAGGAACAAAGGTTGTGTGCAATTAGAGAGACCTGGTAATCTAAGTCTAAAATACTTTACAACTATATAACTTTTTAAAATTCTGCTAACAAGGTCTTTGTCTACTTTATAATGATAATAATAAAAAAAATCAGGTTTTCAAAAAGGTTTCCAACATACCTAGGAAAACTCAATTTTTAAAAGTCCTAAGGAATGCTATAATTCAATTAAATTTCATTTGTATAGCATTTTTATAGCCGTCATTGTCGCAAAGCAGCTTTAAACAATTAAAAAATATTATGGAATTTTTTATGAAATGTTAAAAATGTGTATGAATCAATGGCTTGCTCATACACATTGCTCATTTCCACCTTTGGCACCATGATGAGCAAGCCATGGCCGAAGGTGGAAATGAAAAATTTCCCCAGATGGCAACAGGAAGAAAACTTTAGTGGAATCAACACGGGACCCATCCTCATTTGGGTGATAACGGATAGCAGAAACTGTTTTGCAGTCATACTGTGTGGTAGGCCGGCTAGAAGTCTTTAAGTTAATATGAAGTCTGGTGCGTTGTTGGAGGCTCATGTAGGAAATTCCGGTTCTGAAGGAATATATACTGTAGGCAGCTGCACTACATGTAACAATGGTATAATATATAATATATGTACATGCAATTTTAGATTTTTGAACATACTGTATCACTTACAGGCTTTTTGTTTTAAAACAGCTTGTAAGCTGTTTTAAACAGCTTGTTTTAAAATCTAGTTTCAACACATGCAGGCTTACAGTAGCTGTTCCATGACAAACCCAAATACATTTTGTCAGCTTTAGTCATGTTCAAATGAAAACATGCCTGGAACTTGTTTGACCAATGTCCTCATAAATGTTTTAAAAAGTAATTACAGCGGACTAAGAGTAGCCATATATAGATAAGTTATGATGCAGCAATATCCCAAATATGAATTTGAGTGTAATATGTAATATGAGTGTAAAAATCCACAATTATTTTATGCAACTTACATGCAAATAAAAATATGGATATTAATTAATTGTTTACTTACAGATGTAGCCACTCAAATTTGTTTGGGTTAGTTTGCAGTTTAGTAATTTTTTTCTTGGCTGTTTTTAAAAATCACTGGCAGTGCCAGAAGCGGTATGACTTTATGACATATGACTTTAGGTTTATTTTTTCGAGAGCTGGACTACCCGAGAAACTGATTAATATAGAGTTTTGTGAGCTCAGGGTATAAGGAGAGTGTTTGTGCCCTATGAAAATGACAGAGAATCTGACTGAGTGTCCTCTGGATTCTGATAAATTCAGCATTTATTTATTTTTGGGCAAGAGTTATTCTGCAGGTTATTTCCACGACAATGTCAGGCAGTCCACGAGGGACATGGTGTAACAGGCGGTTGCCTAGTTACAAGCTCCCGGCCAGTGGGGGCGCTGTGGGAGCCGTTTACCTTAATTCAATAAAAGAAGAAGAAAGGCTTGGTTAGGTAACAGCAACCATTACCCCAGCCGAAACTAAAGCTAACGCCGAAGCTACTTCGTCACCGTGCCACCCAAGTCAAACAGTTGCACACAGTCCATATCTCAGCAGTTTACTCAAAGATGAAACAAACCAGCTGGAGATAATGACAGCCTGCACACCACCGGGAACAGGATGCCATTTCTATTATAATGAGTAAATATGGTTAGCCAAAATGCTAAATGCTAAAAAGTTCACTGCAGCATTAGCCAAACAGCTAAAAATATACCTGTTAAAATGAGACCCACACACCCCAATGGGGGACCTGGCAATGACACACAGCAGGTAGCCTGCATATAACCATGAAGCTGTGAACAAGATGCTATTCCTGATATACTGTAATAAACAACGTGGTTAGCTAAGATGCACAAGCTCACTGCAACATTAGTCAAACAGCTCAACATACATGATAAACAGAGATGCACACACCCCAAAAGCGGGACTGGCAATGACACATCCCTGTTATCCTGCACACCACTGTGAAGCTGCGAACAAGATGCTATACCAGCTACAATAAACAAACCAACATGGTTAACTGAACTGCACAAGCTCACTGCAACATTAGCCAAATAGCTAAACATACCTGCTAACCAGAGACCATCGCACACTAAGGGGGTGGAGCTAGCAATGATGCATCCCAGGTAGCCGAATTGCAGTCTTTATATAACATGTACTAAGCTCTGATAGGCTAACATTCTAAATCATGGGCGGGAACTTACCTACTCGACCACACTGACGTTTTTCAAATTGCAAAAGGATTTTCAAACTGGTATTTTCTAGGGACTTAGTAACCTATCACAGCAAAAAACATATGTTCCTGTTTTTTTCATTTAATATGCATAATTTGTTTCCAACAAAGGGAATTTTAAAAGAAAATGATTCGATAGTTTGGTTCAACAATGCTTTATCCAGTAGACACACTGCTACAGAATTGAACCAGCACATGGCCTAAAAGGTGGCTGAAACCATGGCTATCAACAGGTTCTTGCACTCGCTACTTTCAGAAGAATAAAAGACCATATATATGCAGGCCCCTGCTACACTGCAGACAATGTTAGAAGCACAGGAGTGGGTAGTGGCTACCTTAGCCATTGGGATGGAAACACCCTCAATGCCAAATAGGTTCCAGAGAAAACACCTGGGCAGGGGTCCGGGCTTTCCCATCACTCAAATTCACATTTTATTTGTCACATACACAGTCCATAGTCTGCGATGTGCAAAGTGAAATGAAAAGTTCAGAGTGAGTGCAAGTGTGCTTGAATGTGCAAATGTACAATGTCCATGAATGTCTGAGGAATGTGCATGGGTGTACAGATGTCCATAAAGTGTCCATAACTGTGCAATGTGCAAAAATGCAGAAATGGTTTAGTCCTGTGTAGTGTTCTGGTTGTGAGACCGTATCATCTGCGGGAAGAAACTCCTCCTTATTCTCTCTGTGTTCGCCTTCAGTGAATGGAAGTGCTTTTCTGACTACAACAGAGAGAACAGTCCATTGCTGGGGTAGCTGAGGTCCTTTAGAATCTTCCTGGCTTTGATCCAGCACCGCTTGCTGTAGATAGAGTGCAGGTCAGGGAACTCAGCGTGGCGTTCAGGCGATCGCACCACCTTCTATAGAGCTCGTCTGTCCTGCAAGGTGCTGTTCCCAAACCATGTCATGATGTTCCGTCAGGATGCTCTCTATGGTGCAGGAGTAAAAGTTCCTGAGCACCTTGGAGGGCAGTCTGAAATCTCTCAAACTCCTGGTGGTAGAGACACTGTTGGGCCAAGGTGTTGATGTTACAGGACCATGACAGGTCCTGCGTGATGTGAACACAGAGGTATCGGAAGCTGTTCACTTTCTCAACTGGGCTCTCGTTGGTCACGGGGGTCTGGTAGTTCCTCTCCTGCTTAGTACTGAAGTCCACTATCAATTCCTTTTTCTTACTGACATTTAGAAGGAGGTTGTTCCTGCCACTTGTTCTACAGATTCCCAATCTCCTCCAGGTAGGCCGATTCATTGTTGTCAGGGATCAGGCCCACCACAATGGTGTCATCAGCAAACTTAATGATGGTGGTGGAGTTGGTAGTAGCCATGCAGTCATAGATGTACAAAGAGTACAGCAGGAGTCTCAGAAAACAAGCCTGGGGTCTCTAGTGCTGAGGGTGAGGGAGGCTGAGACGTGTCCACCCATCCTTACTGCCTGTGGGTCTGCCAGTTAGGAAATTGGAAATCCACTGACACAGAAATAGGCTGTCTCAGGTGCTCCAGCTTGGTGTTGTGGAGGGAATTATAGTGTTAAATGCTGAACTGTCTTCGATGTAGAGCATTTTAACATAATTCCCCTTCCTAATCTCCAGGTGAGTTAGTGATGTGTAAAGGAGATGGGGTCGTCAGATGAGCGATGTGGACGGTAAGTGAAGTGTAGTGGGACGAGTGTGTCCGGTAGTGAAGAATTGACGAAGTCTTTGACCAGCCGCTCAAAGCATTTCATCACTACTGAGGTGAGGGCTACAGGGCAATAATCATTAAGGGAAGCAGTATAGGGTTTCTTTGAGACAGGAACAATGATGGACTCTTTAAAGCATGGGTCTCAAACTCAGTTCCTGGAGGGCCGCAGCCCCACAGAGTTTTGTTTCAACCATAATTAAAAACACCTGATCTAACTAAAGAAGTCATTAAGGCTTATTTGAAAACTACATGGTATGTATGTTGGAGCAGGGTTGGAACAAAACTCTGTGGAGTTGTGGCCCTCCAGGAACTGAGTTTGAGACCCATGCTTTAAAGCAGGTGGGGATTACCGACTGAGATAGGGAGAGGTTGAATATCTCTGTGAACACAGGTGCTAGCTGGTCTGCGCAGGCTCTGAGGATTCAACTTGAAATTGTATCTGGTCCTGCTGCTTTCCTGGTGTTCAATCTCCTGAAGGCTCTCGTCATGTCATGCTCGGTGATGAACGTGTGTCCGGTACGGACATTCTCATTCTCTTTTGAATAAAATATTCAAATCTTAATAAAAAATTATGGATGGGATGCTTATGCTACCTATTCAGACATAGGTTGACCCTGGACATGTGAGGTAGCAGAGCTCAACACTATGCACATGCCTCAAGAATGTGCAAATATTCTAAAAGTAACTAACTAATAGGAAAGTTTGAAGTGATGATGTACTGCACCTACTTTGAATTTTGCTTTGAGTGTCAATACGGCTAAAAGAAGATAATGTTATATTCATCAACTGTATTATTTTCTTTGGACACTGCCATTTGAATGCATTATTTACTTTAAGGTCAAGGCATTTACCACTCAGCTCCCTCTGTGCATGTTATTTTTACCTTGAAGGCTGAATAGTAAATTCTATACACAATGGTTATTTTAGAAAAGACAGTTTCACACAGACATGGCTTCATTGTGAAGTGCTGTTATTATGAGTTCTTTTCTGTATTCATAAAAAGGCCTTGAATTATTGTGCTCTGACAGATGTGCAGCAGTACTATTATCCTGCATAAAACATAACTTTCATTTAAATGTTGTGTTTTAAAACATGGTTAATTGAGATGTTTCTATAGCTAAAGTATTTGAATAATAATAATAATAATAATAATAATAATAATAATAATAATAATAATTAATACAAGAATAATAAGAAGTATGTATGGAACATCTGGTAATTTATAGATAATGTCTCCTATCTTTTTATTTAAAGTACCAGATGATTAGTAAAGTATAGTGCTCTTGTTCAAATCAAACGTTTTTGTTTTCTTTGAAGGAAAATCCCACAATTTATCTAGTAACTTATACCTGGAAAGATGGTGGTAAGGAAAACCCCCATGTTATGTTTACTTACATTTATTTATTAAACCTTAGGACAGACCCAAACTCATAGGTGGCATTGGGCAGCAACATGTATTTATCATTGCACCCTAAGTGAAAGTTGTGTTGAATGGTGTATACTGTACATACAGTATATAACGAGGAGGAAAGTCACACGGCAGAAACCCCACAAGGATGGAATGACCTAAAAATTAGAATAATTCAAATGATATTGCACCCTGTCAGCCACTGAGTTACAACCATTGCCATTTCAGGACACACACACACACACACACACACACACACACACACACACACACACACACACACACACACACACACCACACACACACACACACAGAAAACTACAGGGGTTGAACAATGAAACTGAAATACTGAGCAATTTAGTGTTGAAGGTTTCATGGCTAAATTTGACCAGCCTGGTGGCCAATATTCATTGATTGCACATTCCACCACAAAGAGCAGAGTGTGAAGGTTTAATTAACAGAGTAATAGCACAGTTTTGCTTAAAATATTGCAATGCACATGTAGGGTTTCAACTCTGGTCAGAGGTGAATCGAATCCTTAACAATTCGGGTTAATTTGATTAAAGTAAATAAAATGTATACAGTTATAAATTCATACAATTAATCATCTATCCATCCAGCGTTTAGCACAATTTAGTGTCTCTTACCAGGTCTGCTTATCACGTGGCAATCCGATGAGAACACAAAATCTAATATTTAGCAATTATGATCAAGGTAACAGAAGATCTGGGCAAATGTTTAAACTTTAAAATGCATAACCAAGACAACAGTTCCTTATAAAGAAGCAAGAATTTATTGAACTAATCTACATTACATGAAACTATGCTATTTAAATCACACACACACACACACACACACACACACACACACACACACACACAMACACACAAACACACACACACACACACACACGTTGAACGAAGGCGGCGTTCAAGCGGCGTCAGAGTTCAAGCTGAAGTTTCTTGTATGTTGAGGAGAGTTGAGTCTTAGATCGCTGGATGGTGCAGGTCAGAAGTCAAAGTTCAGGCGTCGGGTTGGGAGCAGAGAAAGAGAGGTGTCCGCTTGCTTCCTTCAGATGGCGTAACGTTCAAAAGCGTGCCGAGGCTGCTCGGACCTTAGGTTTTTAATCTCACAGTACAGGTCTGTCCCACAGCCGTTTGTCCCAATCAGAGATGGTTGTGGGCGTAGCCATGCCCCGCATGGTTCTTCTTTTTTGTGCATACATTAACCTGCGGTTTGGTCTGTCACGTGGGAGGCCATCTCAGTGGGATTGTAGTAATTTAGGTAAAGTGTATTAACATGTGTCTGGTTCATATAACTAAAATTTCATGCATATACACATTCATTGAATACACAGGGTTTTCATTTGATACCAAACATCCCATATCTTGTATACCTATTCATACCTTTATCTATAGCAAGGAAGAAGAAGAAGAAGATGTGGAATGCTTCTCTCTCTTGTGCAAGGAAGTTGTCTTGCAGATATGCACCATCTGAGTTACCGTTTCTTTCCTTATTTGCTGATGTCATGAACTGTCTCTTCCTCTCCCAATGGCTTACTCATTTGCACCACTTAGGAGGGGTTGGTGAAAGCCATCTGGGTTTCCTCTTTTGACCAGGTCACGTGTCCAGCTGTGTTACACCACTGAAAGAGATAACGGTAGCAGCAGGGTGCCGTTTTACTGGAAGGTGACAGATTCACAGCTACATTTGAGGTGGCCTGCCAGTCCCTACACACAACATTATGTGTGACATATCAGAGTACAAAAGAGGACAAAATGTTGGTGCGCGTCTCACTGGCGCATCTGTGACCAAGACAGCAAATCTTTGTGATGTATCAAGAGCCATGGTATCCAGGGTAAGGTCAGCATACCACCAAGAAGACAAACCACATCCAACAGGAGTAACTGTTAAGTTAAGCTTAAGTTATGCCTTTATTTGTCACATATACATTACAGCACAGTGAAATTCCTTCTTCGCATATCCCAGCGTAACTGGGGTTAGAGCACAGGGTCAGTCATGATACAGCGCCCCTGGAGCAGATAGGGTTAAGGGCCTTCCTCAAGGGCCCAACAATGGCAACCTGGCTGAGCTGGAAATCGAATCGCCAATCCTCCAATCAATAACTCAGTGCCTTAGCCCTCTGAGCCACCACTGCCCCTAACTGTGAACGCAAGAGGAAGCTGTCTGAAAGGGATGTCCAAGTGCTAGCCCAGATTGTACCCAAAAAAAATAAAACCACAGCTGCCCAACTCACAGCAGAATTAAATGTGCACCTTAACTCTCCTGTTTCCACCAAAACTGTTCGGAAGCTCTACAGGGTCAATGTATAGTACATGGCCGGGGTCCTATAGCCAAACCTTTGGTCACTCATGCCAATGCCAAACATCGGCTTCAATGGCGCCAGCAGCGAAAATCATGGACTGTGGACAATGTGAAACATGTATTGTTCTCTGATGAGTCCACCTTCACTGCCCCATCCGGGAGAGTTACGTGTGGAGAAGCCCCAAAGAAGCGTACCAGACTGTTGCATGCCCAGAATGAAGCAGTGGATCAATTCCCTAGGCCTCAATAATAATATTATTAAGGCACTTTATGGGGTTTTGGAGGAGCGAGTCAGGAAATGTTTTCCTTCACCGGCATGGCTACTATTCTGCCAGAAGGATGGCTCAAAATCCTTCTGGCCACTGTGCAGGACTTGTATCTGTCATTCCCAAGATGAATTGATGCTGTATTGGAGGCCCTACACCATATTAAAGAATTATTGTAGTCTAAAACTTGGCGTTTCAGTTTCATTTTCCTACCCCTGTATATACAAGAGCCTACCAGTTAATGTCAAATGGCAATGGAAATGCCAGCAGGATTCAATACAGTAAAAGTTGATGAGGGTTTGCAGGATGGTTCAATTTGTTTTTAATATTACCTTGAACATTTATTAATTCTGCAATATAACAAATTCCACATATCTAACAAATATTTTTCATTTGCATTATTATTCACATCTTTTATGTCGTTGGTACATGGTTTGTCTCTGACAATGTTGAAGAACACAGCAGGAGCAGGATCAAAATGTAAAAATAAGAATTCAAGTTAATTCTAGTTCGTAGCCACATTAAATTCAATTCAATTAAATTTTATTTGTATAGCACTTTTAACAACTGTTATTGTCGCAAAGCAGCTTTACACAATCAAAAGAATTATTGGATTTTGTATGAAATGTAAATGTGTATGAATCAAAAATGGTTAAGTAGTCCATGATGAGCAAGCTGAGAGCGACAGTGGCAGGGAAAAACACCCTGAGATGGCAATAGGAAGAAACCTTGAGGACTCAACAGGGAACTCATCCTCATTTGGGTGAAACAGAAAGAGGGAATTGATCTGCATTCATACTGTGTGTTAGGTGGCAGGCAGTTCAGTATAACAGTTGATGTTAGTTGATGTTAATATGGAGTCCAGTTAGTTATTGGAGGCTCAGGTAGATTTGTAGGAAATTCCAGTCCTAAACTATCGAGCAACTGCAGCCAAGTCAAGCCCTCAGAGAAACTGCTGTCAACATCAGCCGAGTCTAGAATATTCATGGTAGAGTGAAACCGTCCCCAGACACCAGACGCATTCCAAAGAGACTACACGAGGCCAGAACCGTCTTCATGGTAGAGAGGTAGCGTGAAACCATCCCCAGACACCAGATGCATCCCAAAGAGACCACACGGGGCATCCATGTGACGAGATCTCCAACCAGAAGCGGGGCACCAGGTTGAGTCAGACAGGTCCAGAGGGCAGAGGGGGTCTGGATCACTGGCAGCTCAGGAACGACATGTGTAGCTCGACAGAGAGAGGGAAAGAGAGAGAAGAGGAGAGATCAGAAGAGAAGAGATAACATCCCTGTCAGTTTCTCAATGCATAGGTCACTAATTTCCTATTATGCTCATGATCATGCGCACAACATATCTGATGAGATTGAACCTACATATTACTATGTCTGATCAGATTGCACCACGCTCTTACCAAACTGTGTCTGATGGATTGGAATAAATACCCAGACTCATGCTTTGCATTACAATGATGATGTGATGAATTGGATGCAGTATTTATACTAAATTCTCTGAATGTGACATAAAAGCCTTAATAATCTGCTGTCTGCAAACCATAAATGTGGTAAGCACTAGGAGAACTAGGATAATATGAACTGAACGTGTCATTGTGAGAACTCTATAATGGGTCCTGTCTGCGGCATGCCTATAGTATGTTATTTACGTCACTAAGAGGTGTTTGTTATGTCATTAACTGGTCAATGTAGGTACTTATTAGGATATTCCAAGTTTGTGGATGTAGTGGGAATGGTAAATCTCAAGATTGACATTCTTATAGCATTCCCCAATTAAATAATTAAGATATATTAAAAATAAAATATCAGCATATTAATAAACTTACTAAAAAATGTGCAGACACATGCCTATCTATGTGCACATGGTAGCCTTCTGCATGTTGAAAAGCAATTAATTATCTGTACTACTATTACTAACATATAGCTACTAACATATAGCTACTAGTGAGACTATATATTTTTTATAGTATATATATATATATATATATATATAT
>QMIH01003172.1:22943-42356 GCA_003987875.1 Clarias batrachus
TTTATTTTTTGTATATATAAATCCCAACTAGCCAGATAAAATTACACCAGAGTAAAAGCTCACTCATACTGTATGTGCCCTTGACTGGCTAAATGTATGCAATTTACAGATATACACACCGGAACTAAGTCTGAGAGTCTGAAGAGTTGGAAAAGGGATTGTTGTTCTTCATGTTGAGTGTTTCTTCCAAACATATTGAACGTATCCAATTAAAAGTCTCCTACAGTAGGTAGGAGACCAGAATGTGCTTTACTGCCGCATTCACCGCTGCAGCACACAGAGGTGGAAAGAGTACTAAAATTTTGTACTCAAGTAAAAGTACTATTACTTCAGTGAAATTTTACTGAAGTACAACTAAAGTTACCATTATAAAAATCCATTCAAGTAAAAGTAAAAAGTAGCTCATAAAAAATTTACTCAGAGTAAAAGTTACTGAGTCACTTTTTTTTTTTTAACAGTGGGGGTAGGATGAGGCATTCTAGCGTAGTTCAAAAAAGATGAGCAGATGTACTGTAAATCTCAAACTAGTTGTTTTTAACTGAAGGAACWCMKTTSCATAATAMAKMTGHTGTCTTTCTTGTGCTTGAAAATCAAAGTGGTCACTTAAATATGGCGTTACGTTCCAGTCTAGGGTTAGGCCGTACAGCAAAAGAATGGTTCAGGGTTCTATTTTAAACTGTATGGTGGTATATGGCAGAAAGAACTAGATCCAGTCATTAACTGATGAAATAATGAGGTTTGTATTGCTTTACAAAAAAATACACACATACACACACAACAGGAGGATCAGATTCAGGGTAGACCCAGGCCAGAATAATAAACAAAATGGTATTTATATTTAGCAGCTAGATTACCTGGGAAAAAAAAACAATAACAACAACACAAACAAAAATACAGGTACTTTACCTGACTCCCTAAACAAAAACAGTGAATAAATTCCCACTTCCCAAAATAAATGGCAGCCACGCCCCTACTACTGGTGAGTGCACAAACATACAGTGAAATTATCTACAAATATAAACAAAGACCAACCAAACCTAAGGGGCAAAGCAATAATCAAAGTCATTGGGAGGCAAAAAGTCAAAACCAGAATACACAACCAGATATCTAAACGCCAAAATCACAATCTCTTTCCTCTTTCCCGCGTCTCCCTCCAGTTTATATATGGTCGCACTGGTTGATGATGTCACTCTCAGGGCGGAAGCGACCGTGTGGAAGGTCAAGTAGATGCCGATGTGGGGACAGTAAGAAAACCTGGAGTGCAAAATTTTTGCATTTTCATTCATTTGTTTTATTCATGTAGCGAATTACAATACTTAAAAAAACATACTTAAGTAAAAGTAAAATTACAGATTTTTAAAACTACTATAAAAAGTAGAAGTACACAATAAAAACTACTCAATTACAGTAAGGAGAGTTAATGTAATTCGTTACTTTCCATCTCTGGCAGTACAACAGCAGGATATTTAAATAAGTCGCATTTTAAAGTCATCCCTGAAATGACCGCCAGGTAGCGCAAAGGGACATTTTGCAATGACGCTCTCAAGTTCACAAAATCATAACATTTTGTTGTCACTCCTGGGGTCCAATCTTCGTACATCGCTTGAAACATCCGAGATGAATTGACACATCTAAGATGAGATCATTGTGCTAATTACGATGCGGCTAATTCGGTTCTTTGATCACACCTGTTGTTGATAATTAGTATAGCAGGATTGAGTTGTCTAGGATTAGATGATATCCATATTTGAGGTGAGTTAAAATATTAACATTGATTATTAATTATCCTCTGGCAAACTAAGGTAAATTAAGGATGTCTTGAAACATAATGCAATAATTAGTTTTATTTATTTATTTTTAAAATTGCATAAAAATCATTGTTTGTGTTTAGAGTGATTATAATTTACTTGAAAGTATCTGATAAATTACAAACTTTAATAAAACAGTATTAAACACAAATATATATCATATGGTAGTATAGACACTGAATTTACACACGAGTGCACAAGTCTAAAACAAACACAATTATAAATTCATTGTGTAATTTAACTTTATTCAGCTGTTTAAGTTACATGAAAAACAACGTGCCTACCAACTCACTATTATTTTCTGTTCAAATTTAAAGATGCCCACGTGTGTGCAAAAAGAGAAGTACAACAAAGAATACAAAAATGTATAATAAGTTAGGCTAAAACAATATTGTTTCCAATGCTGAAGCAAACATGATTTTTTTTTTTTACAATAAATCTTTCATGATGAATGTGTGTGTATGTGCTTTAAATATACTCTAAACAATAAACACTGCCTTTTACGAAGTGAGTGCCATCGATCAAAAGGTTGATAAACGTGAGCAGATTTATCGATAAAACTGCAGACATACTCCCCCCAAAATGCAACAAACAAATACATAGGCTACTAGCTGAATACAATGCAACAGTGCACTCTGAGGAAAGCCCAAGTTACTGTAATCCCTCTTCTCACCTTTCATTTACAATAGGTGTGAAGTTATCTAACACAGATCTCAACAATGATTCAACTTCTTGCCAGTTTTTTAGAGTGTATACATAATAGTTGTCCTGTGAACAGATTCACTCATATGAGCTGTGGATCTCTGTAGCTCCTTTACAATTACCATGGGCCTCTTGACTGTTTTTCTGATGAATTATCTCCTTGCCCAGCCTGTCAGTTTAGGTGGACGTCCACATCTTGGTAAGTTTGTGGCTGTGCCATTCTCTTTCCATTTTTGGATGATGGATTGAACAGTGCTCTGTGAGATGTTCAAAGCTTGAGATTTTTTTTTTATAACCTAAGCTTACTTTAAACTTCGACACAACTTTGTCCCTTTTTACGTTTTCCTTGCCTGGTCTGGGTTGTTCCTTGGGCTTATGTTGTTTGTTTGCTGTATTTACACTGAGACTAAATTACACACAGGTGGCGTCAACATTCTGTTCCTCCTGTAGTTTGTCTCCAGGCCTCTAGAGGTCCTCCAGGCCTCTAGAGGTCCCCCCTGATTTAAGCTGTTCATTTTCCCCCCTCTTATTCACTCGGTTTTTGAGTTCCCGCTCAGTGTTCCCTGCTGAACCTTCGGTAGCGATTCAGTATTCCCCGTTGTAAGTTCCTCAGTCCTTTTATTTCTAGCTGTTCATTTCCTGCTGTTTTCTCCCCTCGTGAAGGTTTTGTGTTTCTTGAGAGTCAGGGACCTGATGAGGGGCTGCTCAACATGAATCATCACTCAGTGTCTTTAGGCCATTCTCAGCTGATGGCTAAACATTCTCAACTCCTAGCAGAGGTGACGAGTTCCATCCATTGCTGAACGGCTCCCTGGCTCCCAACAGTCCTCGGACCCTCCTGCCACTGTACTACCCCAGCACCAGAATCAGGTCTACTCACATTTCAGAGCCTCGCCTACCCCTTCCCAAACACTTTACTGGGGATCAAAGTTCCTTTATGGGCTTCCTCACCCAGTGCTCCCTGACCTTCGAGCTCCAGCCCTCAAGTTTCCCCACTGACTGCTTGAAGATTGCTGACATGATTACCCTTATCTCAGACAAAGCACTCTCTTCGGGACACCCGCCCAGCTGCAGGAGGACTGTGATGGGGAAAATTAGAGCTCCTTCTACTAATGCCGCCCTAGCCATCCTGGTCATTCTGTCCAGGAAGGGTCACCAGCTTCCGGTCCAAGCCATGATTGATTCTGGTGCTGCTGGAAATTTCCTTGATCTCTCCATGGCTAAACAACTTAAGATCCCAGTGCATCCTCTCTCTCTCACCCCCAGGCAGTAACGGCATTGGATAGCAGACTGCTGGAACCGGGCAGAGTAACAGAGGCCACTCAGCCCCTGAATCTTACCATTCTTCAACACCAGCAGAAGGATACCTTCTATCTTATTGACTCTCCTGAGTTTCCTGTCATCCTGGCTTACCCCTGGCTGCACACACATAATCCCCACATCAACAGGGTCACTATCCTCAGCTGGGTTGTCACTTACCAACCTATCTGCTTAGTTCTGAATCCACCTGCACCTAGTCTCAGGAGCCTATTGATCTCTCTCAAGTCCCCAGGTGCAATCATCAGTTCAAGACAGTGTTTAGCAAATCCCAAGTCACTTCCCTACCACCTCACCGCTCCTTGAGGCATTATCTGTGCCTCTACTTCTCCAGCCTAGGCAGGCTTCTTCTTTGTGGGAAAGAAAGATGGTGATGTGGAGATGGACCATAAGAAGGTCAAGGCTGTCCTTAATTGGCCCATTCCCAATTCAGTCAAGGAGTCAATACGTCATTGGCTTTGCAAACGTTTATAGGAAGTTCATTAAGAATTTCAGCTCTGTGGTGGCTCCCTTGAAAGTGTTGACTAAAGGATGAAGAACCAAGATTTGCTGGGGTCCAGAAGCATCAGGGGCTGTCCAGGATCTTAAACGCCATTTCACTTCCACTACCATCCTCTCGTCCCTGACCCAGAAAAAAAAAAAAAAACTTTTGTGGTGGAAGTAGATGCCTCAGAAGTAGGCATAGGGGCCAACCTGTCACAAAGAGGTGAGAACAGTAAATTGCATACTTGTGCTTTCATGTCTCATCGTCTTTCAGATGCTGAGCAGTAAAACTGCCATGTGGGAGCTCGAGAGGTGCTAGCAGTAAAACTGGCCTTTGAGGAATGGTGCCATTGGCTTAAAGGGAGCTCTGCATCCTTTCCATGCTTTCACGGACCACAAGAACCTAGAATATCTCCAGCAGGCTAAGCGGCTCAACCCTTGGCAGACCGGATGGTGCTTGTTTTTTAATTGATTTCAATTTATACACATCGTGTATAAATTAGAATCTGAGTTGCTAATGACCAGTGTTGGAGGATGTTACTTTTTAAAGTAACTAATTACATTAAAAAATTGCTGTCTTCAAAAAGATATAAGTTACATTACAGCGTTACTTTCTGATAAAAGTAACTAAGTACTTTTCCATTGCAGAAAATAAAAACTCCTTTGTGCTTCCTCATGCATGTTGTTTTAGTCAAGACCTTTATAATTATTCTACCATTATCACTCAGTGAAGTTTGGCCCATAATCTGTTAACTACTAATACCCCTATCTCACCTACGCGGTTCTCACATGACCTTCACCATGATTCACCGCGGGTTTTGGCATCTTTCCGCGCGTCGGTCCTCACATATTCAAACCGTATAGGTGAGATAGGGGTATAAAAGCAGGAATAACAGAGGGGGGCAGGGCTTGTAGACACGGGGCTTTCACACACACACCACACACTAATGGATTGTGAATGATTGCTGTCTGGCTCACGGATTACATAAATTGTCTGAGTAACGGATTACATTTTTGAAAAAGTAACTGAGTACTTGAATGGTGGACCTAACGCGTTAGATTACTCGTTACATCAAAAAAGTAATCCGAGTACTCTAACACGTTACTTTGTTACACCCAACACTGCTAATGACCTAATGTATGTATGGACATATTGCAAATAACACTTTGTAATGCAAACAAAAGGAAAAATGCATATGTACCAAATGTTAATAGCATTTAAGCATGAGGGTAATCATTTTCCTCTTTAAATTATATCTGTTTAGCATTGCAGTTACACAGCTCAGAAAATACAAAAGGATTAGGATAAGATCAAATAAATTTTAGAAGACTAATACAATTCTAGGTTGGCCTATAACAAAATATAAGTTATTCTGTTTATGTCAAATATTTTGCATTGTTAAAGATTCACATCTACGTGTGACAACCAACACCCTAAATATTTGTAACTAGTTGTTGTTAAGATGATCACCCATTCACTCATTGTCTATACCAATTTATTCTGTATACAGGGTCACAGGGGGCTGGCGCCTATACCAGGAGACTTGGTAGGGGATGAGATGGGGTAGACGCTGGGCTGGGTGCCAATCCATCATAGGGCACACACACAAACACTAAAGGCAATTCGGAAACACCTAAATTAGCCTAACCTTCATGTCTTTGGACTGAGGAAGGAAACCCACCAAATACAGGGAGAACATGCAAAAAAAAAAAAAAGGAATCCATGCTAACCACTAAGCCAACATGTCACTTTTGTTATGATGATAATAATGACTATTATTATTAGCTTCACCATGATTATATACAGTAAATAATGTTCTTTTAACTTGAGACCAAAAATAAATTATCTAAACTGTATTATATACACTCGCACCATAATTAATTTGTTCATCCAGCAAATTATAGCTGCTTGATTGCAGAATAAGATACTATACACTGCGTTTAAGGATGAATAGACTCTCTGAAGGCGAGAACATCTGTGGTGGTACTAGTCTCTTAATGAAATATGATAGATTTTGGATAATAAAAAGGAGTATTATGGACTCTTTCCAAATATCTCCAGTTTGAGATAAATCTCAAGGAGAAATTTGTTTAAGTTATGATAATTATACAGATTAATGTTCTGTTACCCATCTGCTCCAAAATCAGTTTGTCACATCCAACTAGGATTGTCCTCTTCCAGCAGAGCCTTTAGCCATCAATGTTTTTTTTCACACCTTTAGGCCTTGGTGGGATGTCTTTGTAGAGCTAAAAGAAAGAAAAGTCTTGCACCCAATTGAAAGTAAGATTGACATTTCAATGGCTGGACAGCCTAAAGGGGAAGCTTGTGTGGTCCTGGGAGCCCTGGTGGTAGTCTTCCTGCCCAAGACTCATGCCAAATACTGCACAAGTACAAGGCGAAGCTCACATCAGTTCATCAATATGTAATTGACTGGCACTTTTACAGGTCCCATTTGAGTGCAGTATCTAGGCAGTGAGCCATATTTCCAGCAGTGACTGAGCAAACAGTGCCAACTGGGGAGCTTTGTGTAAAACAAAACTTTTGCCATTTATTTGCATTGTGTCAGAAGCAGCATTTGCTATAAAATGCAAATGTTAATGCTGCAGGTTGCATTAGGCTTTGAAAATACACTTGTGAGAAAATTATACTGACACAAATGTAATTTTTCTTTATTATGGGAATGAAATAATAAACAAAAACCCTCTCTGCAGATAATTAGTTGTTTAATGGCATTAGTAGTAGTTACAGAAAAAATATATTATTGTAAAAGACATTTTTAAGTAAGTGAAGTAAGTAGAAGACTCTAAAGTTCATTAAAATTAAATTGCTTTTTTTTTCAAAATCTTTTTTTCACAACCAAAATAAAAACAAAAAAGTTTTGCATTTAAATATTGCTGATTCAACATCCTAATTCCACTGAAAAGCAACAAAATATTGCTCTACTTTTTATTAAAGTATTTTGCATTTAACAAAATTTGTAGTAAATACCATAGACAAATTCAAACAATGTTCATGAAACCTATTTCAATTAAATCTTTTTAGACTATTCAGGCTATTCAGATGTCATTTTAAAACTTTAAAATATTTAAATGTCGTGGTATAATTTTATAATTTTAATAATAAAATATTCTGAGTGACTTAATATCAAGGATTATCACTCTGGCATTATGAATGTGTGAATGTGTTATTTCCTGTTCCGTCTTTAAGATTTGATCAATATTTTATTATTTATTCATATTTTATGCATATTTATTTTTAATAAGAAACATTTGACATTGTTTTGAGGATACTTTTTTTTTATCATTATACATTGACCGTTAATATACAGTCACTTGAGAGAGGTATTTTCCCATTTCAAGCTGTGAAGGTCATGGGCCAAAACACAAATCCCAGGTGAGTCTGAAACTATAATTAGCTTGTAACCCATATAAATCTTGATTTAGCATGGAGTGCTGCAGATAGATGCATGTCCAGAGACGTGTTCGGAGGAGGGATTGCAAATATATTGGTAGAAGAATGCTGAGGTCAGAACTGCCAGGCAGGAGGTCTAAAGGAAGAACAAAGAGGAGATTTATGGATGCAGTGGGAGAAGACATGAAGGTGTACGAAGAGAAGGTGAAGAGAACTGGGTTAGATGGAGGCAGATGTGAATGCTCACCATTTCACTTGAATAAAACCTACCATAAAAAGATAGAGGTGGGGACTTAACAAAAAAAATATTGCAAATATACTAACAAAAACGTTGTACCATCAATTAATATATAAAAAGTGTTTTTCAATTTATTTTTGGTATATATTTTTTAAATATAATATTTTTTCAAAATAATTATTGTAGAAACGTACAGAAAGTATACATTAGAATACAAATTAATTTACGGTAGTCTCAGTATATTTTCAATTAAATTTAAATGTACTTATTCATATGTATTTATTTATGCTTATATTAAGTGCACTACTCTCATGAGAAAATAATTTTTGCACGTTCAAGATAATTTGTGTGTGAACTCTCTCTTCTGTGCACTCACTATCATAAAGCTACACTTGCATTGGATTCAGACTGTCTGTTTTGATTGGCTCCCCAGTTCTTCCGCTCCTAGTTTGAATTCATGGCTAGAAGCTGCATCATTGCATGCATTAGTTCTTCTTCTTATTTTATTTTCATCTGCATAAGGTAAATTTAATGTTTTTTATTAGGTAGGTTGTAATTAAGTACATAGTTTAAACTATAGAATGTATTGTCTAATGCGTTATTGCTAAATCTTATGTACTTCTGGTATAATGATCCATAGCTCTCAGTCTGTTTTCAGTCTGTGTAACAGCTAGAGTCAACACACCAGGTTTAAACTAATACTGTCTTGGTTTAGGCAACAGTTAAAATTTTAGTTTGTGTGTTCTAAACAACAAATAAACTATGGTACTGTTTTTTGTAACCTTGTGCAAATAAAATTCTCATGAATAAAGTCTCCCTCATAATTACTGATGTGAGGTGTTTCAGAAACATAGAAAATGCATTCAGCGTTTGTAAGTTATCCTAAAGACCTTTAGTGTACTGGTAACACATTTGCAATACAGTATTATAGAAGACTGTGTGCACTATATTATATAATAAAGTATATTTGTATTAACTATGAACTGTACTTTTTTTAGTATTTGTAATTGGCCAGAAGTATAACAGCATGCTACTGTACTGCTGCAATAAGAATACTATTCATAGTATATTTCTCATTTATTTGTAACACAGTAAAAATGGCTGTAATGAACTTAATAATACTTTAAATATACTGTATACTTTAATTACTGTCAGGTATGTACATTAGTACAAACCAAGCCATACACTTTAAGTGTACTAAGTATACTTTAGCATGCAAAAGTATACTTAATACACTTAAAATTGTTCTTTTGTAAAGTTTAATTATAACTTAAATGCGCTTACTACAAAATTAGTTGTTCCAAATTAGCACACTTCAAGTATACTAGTCATTATTCTGGAGCAAATACACTAAAGTATGCCTTGGAATGCTAGGATTTAATATACTTAGCATACTTTTTTTTTTTTTTTTACTTGGGAAGGTGGTACCATTGGAGCAGTGTTGGAGAAATGGCGGGAATGTGTTGAGTGTGAGGTGTGATAAATGCCTTCAGGTGAGCGGGCCAATTTTAGTTTTGTGGCAAAAATCAGTGTTTAGAATTTGATGGGGGCAGCTGCAGGAAGCCAGTGGAGGGAGCTGTTGTATAATTCCTAGGTAGTATAGTTAATTAGAAACATTTAAATTAAATGACCAGAAATAACTGTGAGCAGCAAACTAAAGTGAATATTTTACAAGTTTATTTTCAAGGCACATCACATATAAGCTAAGCAGTTGTTTTATCCAAGTAGAACAATAAGTAAATAGCAGGGTCCTTGATGTTATGTGACAGATTCTATCATTCTCTGATAAAACTACTAATTACTCACTGTCATAACACAGTGTCAAATTTGTATTAGACCAAATCCATCACTTAGATTGAGGGCTCAAGTATGACACTTACAGTATAATAACCAAGAGTTATCTGTTAGGTTCAATGCATATTCAGTACTCTTAGAGCCCATGTTGAAAAACACTATGTCAGACACATGACATGGTTAAGCTGTAAACAAGAATCTATTTTCAGAAGGACAGATCACAGTTAATCCAATATGATATTGTATGCCATTGTACCTCTATATAATTAAACACACAGAAAACAACATGGGCTAAATCTGCAATAACAATGCCGAAAACATCTCTGCCAAACACTACACTTTTATACCTGCTCTGGCACACTGACTACTTTTCCCCTACTCACCTGATACCCACCGTTCCCATCAGCACAGATGAGTTTAGATAATTTAATTGCAAGTACAAAATTAAATCAGTCTTTTATAATTCATGACTCCAAGATCCTTCATAAAATGATCCCACCTGTTTACTTTGGTGATGTTCAACCATATGGGAAACTGAGCTTGTGCAGTCAAACAAGTGATATCTCATTTATCTAGATAAAGGGAGAAGCCAACAGGTCAGACACATATTATTGTGACATTTATGAAGTTTAAATTACTCTGATATCATCATATTTCTCTATAAATTTACTTGTTTAATTAAACTTTAATTTTGAGGTCTGATACTTATATTTCAGGTCCAGCAGGCACACAAATGCATCCTTGTGTATGAAGTGAAATGGCCAAATACCATTCAATCATGTTAATATTTTGTCACATTAAATAACATCCAAAGTTTAATTTTCAGTTTCTGTCTGTCCTCATCTCTTACTCCATGCGTCTATGACAGGTCAAATAAAATGAAAAAAGCAATAGCCACCTGGATAAGATTGGACTAGTCTTAAACCAATAATGCATTAATGTATAACCTCAGAGGCAAAACAAAACAAAACAAACAAAACAAATAAAATGTACTTTACCTTTTGGCACTGGTGGTATGATCATGCATTGTTATACTAACTTTAATATGCGTATTTACAAGGCAACGATTTATGGTATTTTTCAGAGTAAAAATAAAAGTGTATGTAAATGAAATGGTTTGTCTTCGAACTGGAGAATTTGGCACTTTGATTATGATACAGCAATACATACAACTGTGATAGTTTTGCAGTCATAAGGTGTGTTAGGCTAGTGGAAGTTCAATAAAACAAATGATGTGTTTAAGTTAATATGTCTACTTCATTATTGAAAACTTGGGTACAAAACTGTAGGAAATTCAAATGCAAATTGAATTCAGGAGAAAAAGACATCCAGTGCTTAAGAGCGCTATAGGGCTCCAGTATTGTGTCTGAAAACACTTGAGCCCAAAGTCTATTTCATTTTGATCAGTGAGAATACAATCGTTCCATTCTAGGGAACCATCCCCGAGTCCACTGGAAAAAGTGGTCTCTGGAACGATATAGCATATTCGGGCACGAATCAAATCAAATGTGGGAGCAATCATACCTGAGAACGGAAGTCCCCTTCAAAATCTCCATGTGCATGTAGCTCACACCAATCTCATCCAAATCAATAACTCTGTATAAGCTATAGCAGCTATAGCTGATGAAGTAGGACCTCACTCTCAATTAATTGCTTTTAACATTTTTGCCAGAAATATCAATAATAACAGGCATAGCACACAAGGTAACTTCCTTGTTCTCTTCTCATGTTTAATAGCAGCACAGACGATTAGCGGTTCACAGACCAAGTGTTGTATCAGAGAGTGTAAATACGTAAGCATGCCTGAGAATGTGGGACCAAAGATCAATAGCCTCTTTTTCATCCAAATGAACCAGGTGCTATTTCAAGTCTGGTGCTAGTGCCGGTTCAATAGTGAACCTCCTAAGAACTGGTTTTGTTTTTCCATGGGCTAGAGAGTCACCTCACTATATCACTGTACAGAAAATGGCCATGAACCTCTTTATGTTTCCAGAAAAGTAAGAAGAAACGCTAGCACAAGTGGCAATAATAGTGGCAATGCTAGCACTAACGGCCATGTTAGCGGCAATGCTGGTGCTAGAATCCAGGATGGCAACAAAAAAGAATTTTGTTAAGCACAATGGCAAACATCAACGTGGCTTTGCGAGCTATTCTCCTGGCTTCATCAAAACTAGACAGCATTGCACATTGAGTCCATTTTTTAAAGATGGCAGTCACAAACTTTTAGTTGATTGTGAGTTTCCTGTCCTCAGCCTTTAATGTAAGCTGTTTTTTGTTCAGCACAAAAATGTAGAACCATTTTTTTCTGTCTAAGGGCTGGTGCTTTGGCTGTCTAAAAACAAAGCACTGGTTCAAAATCAGGCACTGGCTCCGAATTAGCTCCATAAGGGATAAATATGAATGGTGGCCAACAGGTTAGCGGGGAAGGGTGGAGCAGTTGTTCCTGAGCATGTTACAAATCAATTGTTTCAATGTGAAAACCCCTGAATCACACATGAGGGCAGTCAAACAGCAAACATTAAGTGATTGGTGAACTTCAATCTGACCTTCAAGCCACATATCTGGAAAAAATATAAATAGGTTTGTAGATGTTTGAAGAAGCAACACAGTTATATTACATATTTGATAGGTGCGAATGAGAGATGAGAGATGCCTGTGGATATTGCTACACAGATTAATGCATGTGATAGTGGTTGTTGGTGTATTTTAAACAGTCCTAGGCTAGTTTAAATGAAAATGTATACATTAAAACAGTAATGTGGAACATCTCATCTAGTGATTACATCATGGGTTGAAGGTATTAATGTGCCTAAGACTCAGGTAAACTAAGTAATGTTCCTAATATTTTTTACCATGGCCTTACCTTGATTACATAATTCATAGTTTACCCACCTATTTTTTGCCACTTTTGCCACTACAGTACGTAGATAAGGGGAATGTCTATTATCATCGTGCTTACCGCCATGACAAAAGGACAGTGGCTAAAATAAATCAGTCGCATTTCAAAGTAATTCGTCAGGTGGCGCAAAGTTACATTTTCCCTCGCCAAAGTTTTAAAATAGAATTAAGTCATAAAAAAGTCATAATAAATTGTATCAAACAAATACTACAGTGATGGTAATTTCCACATCTGTGTATTTTATATAACAAACATGAAAAATCTGAACCAGAGCTATTGATATTTACTGTACAATATTGAGTAAAAAAAAAAAAACATTGGTTAAATGTTTAGACATACGATCAAGTTCACTAGCTGACAATTTTATTTGTACAAAGAATGAACTGTTATATAGCCTATCTCTGTTTGTATCTGTTTGTTATTAAAACATACATTCAATGACATCAAACTTTAAATATAGAACAACTGATTTATTCTTTATTTTCTGGTTTCTCCAAACGCCAGCCTGCAAAATTTTCTAAATATTTCTGTTTTTGTGTCACATGTTTATTTTTAAAAGTTGTTTAAAACTTTAAAAGAGTTTCGGTTCATTTTCTGACTCGCTCAAGTTCACCGAAAACAACGCGCACCCGTTTGCTTTCATTAATTTTTAGTTGCTTTCTATTGTTACACATTATAAAATCTAAGGGCTAGATTTAAAGATATACATTTACATTGCTTAAATTCGATGCAAACAAGGAACGCCTATATTTATTACTATAGTTTTAGTACTGTGACTGTAAATTTGTTCAATTGTATTTCATAAGGTTTTGCCAGCGGTGGAACAGTGCAACAGGGGTCATTATTTAATAAAGAAAATGATGATCATAACAGTCTACTGCATTTCTTATAATCAGTGGCGGACCTGTCGGCGCCGCGCCTCCTCCCCTCCCCCCCCTTAAAGTTAGGCATAGAAAAATACTACTTTAACATGTAATTATTTAACACAATAATTATTTATTTTAATAATGAAATAAAGTCATTTAGTTACAAAATTCAGCTGTATTTCTTAATATAATTTATTTGCAATAAAAAAAATCTAAACTGTATTACGTTCATTTGTGTTTGTGTACGCAGGGCGCCGGACAAACGAGTGTCTATGTAGGCACGTAAATTTTTGAAAAGCATGTGATTTGTGGCTGAGATCTAATTAGATCTTTTCAAATCATCCTTGGGGTGCAGCACTGTATGCCCCGAACCTTCCCATTTTTGTTCTTAGCGAATCAGTATTGTTTTTAAATATTTGGGCTCATGTGATTGGACTATTCTCAACGAGTCTCATCCAGCACTTCTTATGGCAAGCGGAGCTGGCTGACTAGATGTGATGAGTCATGCCTTTATTTTATACTAGTAGTAATGATGCTTAATCACCTGATAAATTGCTTTTTACAGGCGAGTATTAAAAGTTTAATTTTAATTTTGTTTGCCCCCCCCCCCAAAAAAAATGCACCAGCTGCCACTGCTTAGAATAACGCAAAAACACAAGCGGGGCTGAATGACAACAACATCTGTAGATGTCCTGACAATGTTTTAATTTTATGGTCATTCAGTTTCATTTATTTCAGTTAATAAATCTACTACAAATTTAAAGAACACAAACTATAAGATGACACAAAACCCTTTTTTGAAAGAAAGAAATCTTTTCTTACTACACACGATAAAATCTAAAGGCTCACTGTGTTAACGTTTACTTTGCTTAAATTCGATCCTAAGATTTAATTTCATTTTAATTCTACATTTGTACTGTAATTTTAGTACTGTGATTATGAATTCTTTTAACTACAATGTTACACTTGATTTTTATCCGCTACTATGAGCAGCTTTAAAGGAGCTGTGGCTCATTAATCCTTGAAAGAATGAACTAAGGCCTGAGGCGTCGGTCTATAGTTATATAGCGTCACTCGGTGGTAAAAGACAGCAAATGCATACCGCCACCGTGAGGTGCTGCGGTAAAAGTAGAATACTTTAGAATGCTTGTCTACCATCTGTGTAGTAGTTAGCTTTGTTTTATGGTATTTATTTGATGTCAAATATCAAACATGGTTTGTTACTAAAAAAAAAGCTAATTTAATGGATCATTTCAAAGTAAGCTTCTACATTATAATTATTCAAGCAAAAGGTCACCTCATTCACTGAATTGGACAATATGCATAATTTTAGATGTCAGTCATAAGACCTTATCCGTCTCTGTGGAGCTTGACTCACATAAATCACTATTTACTGTATGTAAACAAAATAATTTTCATTTAAATTAATTATAAATTACAAAAGTTATTAAGTAGGATCCACACACTTCATAGGCTATAGAATGTTTTAAATCAGTGCAGTGAGGAGTGTGTTCACAGTTGATCTCCCCAGATATGTAGCAGTGATGGATGTGAGAATGAGTGAAAGACTGGCTTTAGGCTTCTTAAATTGGACAGGGAGAGATTTTCCACTAACACCTGCTCACAGCACACTGTTCTATTAATGAAAGTCTTCTGCTCTAACTAGATTTTCTCTATTCTATCAACGTAGTGTGACTGACCTCGGACAGGACTGAATAAGAACTGGACAGTGACACAGCTGCAGTCATCTGAAATAAGATGTTTATGATTATTTCTTCATGTGACAAATCCAAAAAGAACAAACTACAAGAACACTTGGCATTGAATATTGTTTCGTGATGATGTAAAGGTGGAAGGGGGTATCTGAGGCAAAATAATAAAAGAAGTATTCTTTATTCAAGCATTTCAATACACTACATAAGCAATGGGGGTTCAAACAAGTTAATTAAGTTAGGGTGAGTAACGTCTGCACAAAAAAGTTTGTTTTTTTCATTTATTGAACGTATTATACTTAGGCCATATTTTTCCACAAAAACATAGCACATTAATATAGTTCACTTCATGTTTGGTGGATTTAATTAAAATGTTTATACTAGAATTAGCACAATAATATGTGATTTTGCACTAAACTAAAGTTATCTTTGTTAAATTCAAACATTGCTATATTAATATTAAAGAAATGTAATTTCCCTCTGAGTCAAACTTTGCTTAAGCAAATAAAACAAACATATAAAAAAACATGAATAAGAGATGCTGTAATAGTCCGGAGCAATGTTTTACTGTAATATTTTATGTTGATGATGTTGCTTGTATGCAATCGATTAAATGTTTTAGAAGATACTGTACACAAAATAATTATTGGATTCTAAATCACAAGCCTTGGATTCCACCAGACCCTACTAGATTTCTAATGAAATTCCACTTAGAAACAGGAGGATGAGCTGACCGAGACTTTGCCCTCAAAGTGAAAGGCTTTCCTTCACCATTATACATGATGAACAAGGAGCTGTGCAGTACTGGCAGCAACATAACAGCAGGTACAGTAATTAAATTCACTAATCAAATATCAAGAGCTACACCAAATCCTAAATAAACATAATATAGGACTTTAATGATGGAAGAGGGAAGGAAAAACAGATCAATATTAATAAAGAGTAGATTTTAAAATTGTTAGGAATTTCTTCCTTTATAATTTGTGTCGTTTCAAAGAATCCACAAAGAAAAAGCAAGGAACAGCAGGTGGCTAAATGTTCCAGGCTTGCATGGAATTTTTTATTTTTTTATTTTTTTATAATGAAGACCAATTAAAGTTTTGGGGGCAGGGATTGCAGCAAGGGTGGACAGAAGAGGCGTATCGTTTGTCATGCATCATGGCACCTGCATAATTACTGAACTCACAGCCAAGGGAAGACCAGATTGTAACTGAGGAATGAGGAGATAGCTTACATTTCAATGTTTAAATGTACTGCTCGGGAAACAATGAATCTCTGGGGGATAGTGGGTCATAGATGTTGTGCTGTAAGCAGAGGACTTACTACTTTAAAAAAATGTTATGGTGAATTGGAATTGACCTATGGCCACATTGATTCCTTTTGTTTACCACACTGTTATGATGTGGTTAGAGAGCCACATCATGCGATGTAATAATGTTTATAAGAGCCCTTATGCAGGGCTTCTGAGGGGATCATCGAACTAGGAGAGTGTGAGAGTGCTTATGGGACATGCATGTGAAGACCTTATCATTTGGAGATTGTGTGAGTTTATTATCTAGGAACTAAAGACAAACTAAGGCTCCGTCCACACGAAGCCAGTGCGTTCCCTATCCGATCATTTTTTTTCCTCGTTCGGCGTCGTCTCAAGAAATATCTGCGTACACACGAAACCACGGAAACGGTGTAGTATATATATGCCAGACCAGTATGGGGCGCTGTAATTCTGCCAAAGAGATACACTATACACGGAGAAGAAGACTTTGAGTATGCGCATGACATCATCGTTTCATAAAATATACGGATTGGCTGTACACACGAAACCGCAAGGGTGTCATTTTCAGATTTATCCACCTTCAGACCCGGTTTCAAAAAATAGCGGTTTCAGTATCCTAAAATGCCGGATCCGTGTGGATGAAAAGCCAATACGATAAAATAATTATACGTATACAGCGAAACGCGTCTCCGTGTAGACAGGCTCTTAGAAAACTGAAAACAAAGTAAACAGAGCTGCGGCGCCTCCTCGTGACCGAATGGGGCTCTGGAAACTAAAAATAGTTTGTTGCCCTCTCTGGACGAGTCAACCCTGTGTCATTTTATGAGTGCTTTACATTGCCAACACTGGCAACACTGCCACTGTTTTGCTTTCTTTCTCGATGACTGCTCGAGAAGATGCTAGTCTTTTGCCTTTGTTTTTGGCTTGCTGCATGCTTTGTCTTTGACTTTGTCTTGGTCCTGATACCCTACCGGTGCTACCTAATGATCGCATAAAGTGCGCAGGTATCAGGGCCCCTAAATAAGCATCCTGACAGGTGCAGTTTAGCCGCAATGTGTCTTGGGTAGCATCGCCTAGCAACTGTGCATCTAGATGGCTGCATTTCTGCCTATTCAAAACTATAGCCATGTGCGGATATGCCCATTTTTAACAGTGTAGGATGTTTTCTTGCGGCCCTGCCCCTTACAAGACCCACATCATTACAGAACCCCCATCCTCTCTATGGTCAATTGGGTCCAGTGCATGTCATCCAATGGGGGAGGTAAGGTCCTGGGCTGGAACCCATTCTAATTACAGTGGAACCTTGGATTACGAGCATAATTCGTTCCGGAAATGGGCTCATATTCCAAAACACTCGTAAACCAAATCGAGAAATATTGAAAACTCAAATTATTTGTTCCACAGCCCAAAAAAATAAATGCATAAAAATAATTAATACATTAAATAAAGTAAAAATAAAACAAATTAACCTACACTTTAATTAAACAAACAAAAAAAAAATCTCGACAGACAAAGGTTTCCGTTTGTGCACGCGGGCGCTGTGTATTTGAGTGTGTGTGTGTGTGTGTGTGTGTGTGGAAATAGTCTCTTTCCTCGCCTCGTCTTACACAGTAAAACTCCTCCTCTCTCCCTCCACCTCGCTTTTCAAGTTTCACAACAAACACACACACAACAGAAACACTGTTTTAATGGGGGAAAAAAAATCTCTCTAATGACACTTGAGATTTATACTAACAGAATCACTGCTGTAGAGGAAAAAAAATGAACCAGAACTTTACCTTTGAAAAGAATCACGACAGAGCAGAGTTTTCTGTGTAAAGCAGCGAGTCAAAGCCAGGGAGGGGGTGTAAAAGCGAGGGAGGGAGTGTGTGTGTGTGTGTGTGTGTGTGTGTGTGTGTGTGTGTGAGACGGTGTCAAATTATGTGTGCACACAGGAAACATGCTGAAACAGAGAGGGAGATGTTGATTATACTAGTAAGACCGTGCATCAAGATCCAGCAGGGGAGATGATTACCCACAATTCCAAAGCGCACAAGAGAGAAAAATCATTGGCTCAGTTGTGATCACATGACGCTCGGTGTCAAAACAAGAGCACATGTGTGATGCATGATGCTTAATATGCAAACCAAGACTTCCTTGTTTTTCAAGTCAAAACTTATTAAATATCTTTTCTCGTCTTGCAGAACACTCTGTGATACTCGCAATCCGAGGTTCCACTGTATTTGAAAAATAATTGTACATGTATAAATGTATTTATACATTTATATGAAGCTTAAAAGTATGGTGGAGGGCATACCAAAATGCATGAAAGCTGTAGTTGCAAATCGAGGTTATTCCACCAAGCACTAATTTTATTTAGCCAAAGCATTAACACAATTTGTTTACAAATTGCTTGCTTTTTCTTTTAATTAAGTTTTTAAAAAGCTCTGCAAATACTGCATGATCTTGGGTTATTTTAATGTGTTGTGATGTCATAATTTCCTTTAAATATACCCTCTAAATAACAATAGTTATATTTTCAATTTAGGAGAAATATTGTCAGCAGTTCACAAAAAATAAAACAAAACTGTTCATCTCAAAAATACATTCAGCTGTAAGAATAAAAAACATAAGAAAATAAGTATTTTGCAGTGGTCTCTTTTTTTTTTCCAGAGCTGTATATAAATATACTGTATATAACTATATCATATATATACAAACTGAAAAACAGATAGGCAGCATACATTTTAATACTATTCAAATGTTCAATTCAAGTAATCATGCCTTGTCTTTTATAAATAACAAGCAAGCAGAAAAATGTGCTTTCAAACAGGCAGCTCTTTAAACTGTTCACACCAAACGTCTCGGGTTACTTGACTATAACCCTGTTCCCTGATAAAGCGGGAACGAGATGCTGCGTGAAAACGCTA
>QMIH01003174.1:8410-20896 GCA_003987875.1 Clarias batrachus
GTGTGTGTGTGTGTGTGTGTGGAAACAGACATGGCTATGTGACAAAATGCACATAAATCTGGAGTCGTGTTAGCCGCTCAGTGGAGTGTGTTGGTGTGTGTTAAAGCCTCTCTTCTCACTCGCAGGCCAAACCAAGCAGGACAGATTAGAGAAAAAAAGAAAAAAAAGAGATAAAAAATGTAACTATTCTTATTCTTTTGCTTTTTCTTCATCCTGTGAAACACGTTCAGACGTGAGACACGTGTCCGAGTCGGTTRCGCTCTCAGCTCGTTCTGTAACACAAAGTGAACTCGGGTGAGGAAACTCTGATTTGATGGGGTTTGAGATCGTTGTGTTTCGTAGCTGATAGTTATGAGGTATCGCTGTGACTCCACACACAACAAACAGTTGCTCACAGAACTTCATCAGCTGCGGTTTAACGACACCGGAGCCCTGAGTGATTGAACAGCTGGCTAACATCAGTAGCGTTTCACTCTGTTCACACACACTTACGTTTCTCCTGATGAAAAAAAAAAGCAACTAGAAAGAAGTCCTCCGGTGAAGCCGAAGTGAAGACCTTCATTTAGTCGGGCTAAATGAACACGGCTTACGAGACATCAGATTGCAATGSCAATTTATTCTGTGATGAAAACAAGCTAGCTAGCTAAAATAACTGTACCTTGCGACCTGGAATAAACCTTCAGAGAGGTTATTAATGCTAATGCTAATTAATCGGAATGCTGGAAATAAAGTGTGTAGTAACAGCGCGAACACTGCGGACTGTCCACTTAAACTGGAGAGATATCCGCTAATCTTGACGGAAGGAGTCTCCAGTGTCAGCATTGTGTAGCAGTAAACTGGTCTGATTTCAGTAATTACACTATGAGGCGTCACACAATAGCAACTGTAAATACAGATTGATAAAAGTTCGGATATATTCTTTAATAAATATGCAACATGGACCTACAGYATGTGGATGTCTAGGAACATATGCGTTAGTGTTTATCTCATCTGGTGTGAACCGGTTATTTACCTAAAACAGCACTCGTACAGATGGCGCTAGAGAGAATTAAATAACAGGTGAAGAACAAATTGGGCTTTTCCTCTTGTCTACCTTTCACACGTCCTCACCGAGCTAAAGGTCTGGAAATGTCTGCTGTGTATCTCGACATCAGCCCACCCATGAGAACACCCCCCTGCCCCCACCACACACACACACACGCACACACACACACACGCACCCCTCTGAGCGCACTGAAGAAAAGACAGACGTCTGCAGTATCTGAGGAGTGGAGAAGTGCGAGAGTAAATAAGGATGTTGCTGATACGCTGCTGCAGCAGTGAACACATGAATCAGGAAAGTCGTCAGTGTTTAATAGCGCAGAGTGACTGATTCCATTAAGATAAGCTGAGGTCAGTGTGATAGAAGTTCAGCTCTGCTTTCAGTTTCCCTTCAGCGCAAAAACAAACAGACAGCAGCGTCTTAAAAAGAAAGAGAGGGAAAAAAAAAAAACCTCCACGACTAAGTGACTGCYTTTATTTCATCGTTCAATCCATTCAATCATCAGCCAGAACATTAACACAAGTTATCAATGATTTCCCAGTAAATTGGTGAAGGGACAATGGACAAGAGTCCAAAGTCCAGACCGTCACAGAAAAGCCAATTCAGCACAAACCTCTGGAAATGACAGAAAGACACCAGAACAAACAGCGCACCAAAACCAACCGAGCACCGCCGGGCCCAGCAGCCACAGAGCTCGTCTGATTCGTTTAAGATAACAATCCATCCCTCCATCGAGGAACCTCTGTAGTCCAACTAGGGACTGTGGGGGCCATTGATGACCGTTGTATTTATTCCCATTTTGTAGAACCCATGGTAGAACCTCCGGTCAACAATCACATGCACATTCACACACACTACGGGCAATTTGTTGAGGACAGTCAGTCTAGTCTGCATGTCTTTGGACCGTAGGAGGAAACCAAAAAACCTGGAGGAATCCAATAATTCAGGGAGGCGGGAATCGAACCTAGACCCTGKAGGTGCGAGGCGACAGTGCTGACCACTACATCATATCACTGTTCCATCATTTGAAAATAACATATTGTATAAATCGCATAATTTCATTGAAATTGATTTGCAGGACACGACGATATGATTAAAATTCTTTTATAATAGTCTCTGAATGCTTTTCTTTTCTGTGCTCTTTGACATGCACTGCCCGTTGGATTTAAAATATAATGTCAAGGGCAGCTTTTTTCTCCCCCATATATTAAATAGCTSAGCAGTAAAAAGGAAGAAAAAATAACTGTAACTGTAAGAACAGACAAAAAATCAAACACTATTCGCTGCAGCCAAAAATAAACAAACAAACAAATAAATGAATAAATAAATAAATAAATGAAGTGTATTGTGATATAATTTTAAACCGAAATTGCTATCATCACGTTCAGGACCAAGGAGAGCGACCATGTTTGTTTTGAAGTGTTTTATTATATAATAATAATTATATTATTTATATTATTATTTTATTATATTATAACAGAACTTGAGGAATTTTCATCATCAGTTATGATCGTGTAAATCGTGTACTGCAGTCTCAGCTTCATCTGTTTTACTAACTGAGGAAATAAWTTCTTGTCATTCGTTTTTTTTTTTTTTCTTTTATAAACAGAATCGAGCTGCTGTAAATGAGATGCTCCTCGGTGAATTAAAAAGCAGCGAACATCAGTGTGAATATTCATCACATCCATTTTGGCCCAGACCTTTAATGAGCTCACGTCTCTTAGGAGCGAACTCCTCGCCTTCCTCCGCTGCTCAACAGATGGCATTCCAGCAGTGCTCCAGAAGCCATGACTGAGATCCTGGACTTTCCTTCACCAAGGTGTGTCAGTGTCACGCTGGATTTCACACTCCAGGAAACCTGAGGCGCKGAGAGGAGACGTAGCGCCTCCTAAAGTGCCAGGACCTTTCAGCGTGAGTTAATTAATTGTAATGAGTCTGGTGCTGGCGCTGAGCGAGAACATCTCCACACCCGTCTCCAGAGACGCCAGCGCTCACGTTCGTCCACATCTGCTCTGATTAATGGACGAACATTTAATTAGCGCTTGTAAGCAGATAAAACTGAGACAAAAGCAGCAACGAAGAACAAAAAGTTAGGTTTACCACAAACAAATGTAAGTTTTGAAAAGAAAGTCAAATAGAAGATTTTCAGAATGTCAGTCCTTACTCTAGAGGACTTACTCTGCTCTTACTGGCATAAATATTTGGAGTTACTTTTATTTGTCTAACTTAGCGTACTGAAGTTTACATTCAGTAACGAGTTCTGAGTGCAGACATTTTAGCTTTGATCGGAGGATATTCCAAACAAATCAAGTGAACAGTGTAGGATCTAGAGCAATTCATATGTGTAGCCCCGCCCCCTTTTTTTCAAGGGGGTCAACAGTAATTGGACAAACTAAAACAATATCATACAATACATTCTAACGTTTAACCTTGTTAGCCAATCCTTTAGAGTAACAGAGTGCCTGAGGTCTGGAAGTCATGGACATCTCCAGACACGCGGTTTCTTCCCTGGTGATGTTCTGCCAGATCACTTCACTTCCTGTTTCAGTGCTTTGTCTTGAGCTTTTACTTGAAATGCGCTGCAGCTCTGTTGGATTCGAGCCTGGTGACTGACTCGACCATCTCAAACCATTCCGCTTCTTTTCCTTTAAAAACAAAAGCACTAACCGTTTTCCCAATCAGTTTTGGGTCACGTGTCTGAATGTGAGCAGATACTACAGAATAACCCTTTACCCTTCAGAATTCATCCTACTGCTTATTTTACCAAACTCAAGTAAACCACTCCACTGGCAGCCGTACACACTCTCACTCTGAGATGAGCTGATGCACTTCAAATCATCAGCAGTCCGCTAGCAATCTGCTAGAATCAGATTAGATCACATTTATCCACTAGATGTTGGTTTGGAGATGCTCAGAAGGTTTCAGATGTTCCTGGCAGACACTATTCTGGACATTTTGGCATTTTTTGAGGTATCTAGTTAAATAGTTGAGTTTATTATATGTACTTTATTACTCTACTTAAGAACATATTTCACAGTCTGTGTGTGGAGTTTGCATGTTCTCCTCGTGCTTGGTGGGTTTCCTACAAGTTCTTCGGTTTCCTCCCACAGTCCAAAGACTAACTGGTGTTAAATGTGTGACCCTGACCATTCAGGGTGCACCCCCCCCCACCCTCGCCACCCTGTATACGGGTGTATAAGTGGTGTATATAATGAGGGAGTGAGAGAGAGTGATTGAAGCAGAAGCAAACAGCAACAAAACCTACACATCACAATCAGCCAGAAGAGAGGAACAGAGAGAGAGATTTTTTTTTTTTTAATGAAAAATACAAGACCTGTACTTTTGGTACTTTTTTATAAATGTGAAGGTGAGTCTTTCTGTACTTTTATTCAGGTACACATGTAAATTTAGGACTTTTACTTGAGTACTATTAGCCTTCTGTAATGGCTACATGATTTGCGCACTTCACCCAGCGTTATTATCCAGAAAGATGTTATTAGACACGTGTACAGAAAACGCATCCCAACCTCAATCCACTGATGCCTCAAAAGTCTGAAGATTCGCTTGCATGTTCGATTAGAYTGAATATCAGCCAAAGACGGATGAATCACTGAACGAATCTCWTCATATCTTTTGTTTCTCAGCAGAATGAGACGACTCGAGTCCCCAGAGGGAAACATTTCCATTCCTCTTTAAAGCACTTTAATCTCTCAGTTTCCACTCAGACCTACAGCAGGGTTTCTTTATTTTCCAGCGTCTGTCTGAGGAACATGTGCTGTAAGTGGGTCAGCGGTCCGGTGTGTGATGTAAAGAGGGGAATTTGTTTACCTCCGGCGTTTCGGCACAGAACTGCCAGGTTTAAGAAATAGGACAGGAAAAAAAATAAATAAATAAAGACAATACTATAGGAATAAAAAAAGGGAGAAGAGGAGATATTTAATATTGTATGTTTTTTAGAAATACTGAACTATGAGAAAAAAATTATCCAATGTGAAGAAACTTTATGCTTCATGATCGGTTTAATACAGTGCAGTAAGTCTGTTTTATATGTTTGGATGCCGTCTGTATTATATGGTGTGTTTATGTAGTTTTAGACCCATGATTTATTTATTTATTTATTTATTTATTTATTTATTTAAGGATTATACTATACCACTTTTAAGCAAGCAATGCATAGCTTACTAATTCAGTCCCAATAATTGATTAATCATTAAATAGTGAAGCATTGCAATTAGATGACGTAATACAACTAATAAAAAGAAAGAATTCATTTTTATTCTTTTTTTTTATTGAATCTGATTCATTCACCCAGGAGTTTAATACATTAACAGAGATTTCTACTTACAAATGGTTCATAAACAAGTTATATACATACAGTACAGTGTAGAAATAAAAAAAAATAAAAAATTAGATTAAGCAAAAGGACACGAATAATGGACCTGCTAAATGATTCATATAAAATTTCCTTCTGAATAAAAATAATAAATACATTTTACATGCATGATCTCTTTTTAAAGCTTGAGATGACGATCACGCTCATTCTGTGTGTGTGTGTAAAGCGGAGGAAACGCATTCGATAGGTGGAACGTGAAATAAACTGCAGATATAATCAAAGTTACACACTATTTTTTTTTTTTTTCACTAATCTAAAAGTCAGGACTGAGATCTTCTCATGTGTCTGAAATTTGTGAACAGAATGCACAGGATTGTGTTTATTTAAAAGCCCAGTGTCTCAGCAGAACTCCTATAAAAGTCAGAAGTCACTGTCCAGTGTCTCTGTCTAGATTGACTCGTCCTTCATTAACCGGATCTGTTCAAAAATCAAAACCTGCAGCGTTCAGAATTTCAGAATTTCATTTCCTGCAGGGATTTTCTGCCATGAGCTGTCCATCACACCGCCGTGTCCTGCCTGTCAAACTCCTCCAGTCACACTCGCACGTCTCCTGATGCCTGAATCCCAGAGAGGAAATACAAAAAAAAAAAGACAAAGAAAAGAAAGTTAGTCTTTTTTTTGTCAGAATCCACAGAAATGAAAGTAAGACAAGAAAAAGTGCAATAACTGTCGGCGTGCCCCAGAGATCAGCGAACACACTCATTTAGCGAGTAATCACGAAGAGGCTTTAGCGAAGGAACAATTTCCTCCTCCTTCAGCTTTAAACACAGAGATGAAAGATGCCTCAGGCTGCTCTGCTCCTAATCTCATTCTGCACTTCTGAAATTACATATAGTTAGCGCACGTGCTGTGTTTGTGTACTCTATCCATGTTTGGAGGAGACATTACATTCAAAAAAGCTTTATTTTTTTTTTTCTTCTTTATATTTTTCTTTTATTATTAATGTTTATTAAAATGCATCAACACTGCCATCTGCAGGAGGCTACAGCTCATCACAGGGGGATTTATTATTTCTCAGGAGAGCAAAGATGCGGAGGATGAGGATCAAGTTCAAGATCAAGAGGCTTTACTTCTGCACATGGAGGCGATAAATAAATCACAGATGGAGTGTTTAGGGGACATGCGGTCACTTCGGTTCTCGATTAAAAAAAAAACTCACACACACACACACACACACACTCTCGGTCTTCATGGGATTGGACTTGTATACACTCTTCCTGGATAAACTTTATCTGCAGACTAGAGCTGAAAATAAGAAACAACTACATTTGCATCACATGAGATTAATATGAGATTTCAGTGGTTACGTCGTTAACGTACACGGAGGGTGTTCACGTCAAACTGGGACTTGCACATCATGACTTTCATGAATTTTTCTTTCCTTGCTAAACCATTCAGGCCACCCGGTGCGCAGGATTATTATCAGAGTGTGTTCAAGTCAAACCGGGACTAGTGATGGAAAAAGTACGGTGATGAGCCACAGTAAAACATCTGAACGTTGATGTAAACGTTTTAAGGCGTGCCATACGTCCTTGAACGACGGCTGAACGTTCAGTGAGTGGAACGCCTGATCCTTGAAAATTGAAGGATAAAATTACAGAGGAGATGCATCTGTCTGTGTGAACTGTACACACCCTCATTCAGGAATTCGGCTGCGAGTTATCGCCACGCCCCCCCCGTACAGTCCTGACCTCGGCTCCAAGCCATTTCTACATTTATGCAATGAAAGGAGTTCCTGGGAGGCCGGCGTTTCAGACGTGACTTAGACAGACGGTCCGATCGCGGCTCCGGCGTACTGAGACAACTTTCTACCTTGATGGTGTCCAAGCTCTAGTGACACACTGGGGGAAGTGCGTCAGTGTATCAGGGGATCATATAGAGGCGTAAAGAGACTCAGCTAATCTAATGTTAAAACTTTTGTTCTGAWGATTAAAAATGACTGAATATTTTATAAAATGTTATGGTATGTCTGTCATATTGCCCATTCTTGTTGTTTAGAGTCACAATGTGATTAAATGCCTATTATTAAGCAGACTATAGATCAGACACTGACCCCGGAGACATAATGAATATGATATGGATATTTTATTTATCATATATCAATATTTCCATAAACATCAACGGAACTTCACCGTATCAACGATTATGTCCATGTTTGTTTAAAGCATTATCGCGAGGCTCTCCCGTCACACGTCCCGTCACTATGGAAACAATATTGTATTAGAACGAGTGCATGGATATAAACCAGGTCTTCTGACCGGTCCGAGTGTAAAAGTCACCACAGCTGCGTAAACCACTTACAGTACTGTATATGATCACGCTCTGCTTTACACACCACAGATCAGACTTTCTGGAAACTTCCAGACATTGTAGTGAGCACCACCTGAGAGGCCTATAGCAGATACAGGTAATAATTAATCTGGTTTCAGCAGGGAGGATTATAATTACACATGCATGTATTGCAATTAATTTGTGTGGTCCTGGTGTGCAGGACACGGCCCCTGCGGCGGATCATAAATCACACTCTCGCCGGTCCAATTTGTACCGTCTTCATTTTAAAAAATGCTAAATATTACGGATGAGTTTGTCGAAACCTTTGTAAATGTCAGCGAAGCCATTAGCCGCTGTTTGTTTTCTCAATCTTGCCACCGTATTAGCGTTTGATAAAATGGGCGTGTGATTTGATTAACCGCAGCTTTAATGGGAAGTGTCACTGCGTAATGAATTATCACACGCTGAGCCGGGGTTTTTAGATCCACACACTCTCATTTATTTCACTTTTTAATGACCCAGATGAGGTTTGCGTGATGCCTCGTAATTGGGACCTGTCGAACATCTTCAGACTTCACAAAGAAACACTTTAACACACACGCCGGCGGCCTTCATCCTGTACAGCTGCGCATAAGAGGTGAAGAAAACGTGTACCTGCATATAACACGTATAACACGTTCATGAGCACTGGATCAAGCTTGTATTATTAAGACATATTGGAATAATCCTTCATAAAGGTAGCCTCATGTAGCGTTGTAATCACCAGGCTTGATGGGAGTGGTTTAACGTCACCTAATAATGGCCGTTTTAAGGTTTTACCCAGTGCTGCGGTTTTATTTTCTAATTCTCAGGCTGAATATGCTAATGATCAGATTTAAAAGCGATTCGGAGTCAGTTTGTGCAGAGGATTATATCATGTAGCTCATATGTGTGATATTGTGTCTTTTCTGATGACATCAGGTAAATCTAGCAGACAAGCTGAGCTGCAACGAGCGCAGGAAGTGCAACAGACTCTGTAACAGTACGCCGGAATGATCAGACTCAGCAGGAGAAAATTGGCAATTTTGCAGCAGGGGGCTTCCTCCAAATCAAGACAAGATGGATGATCGCGGCAGAAAGTGGCATCTGAGCCTGGCGCTGTTCAAAGAACCGAACTCTTCTATAAACTATTAATGAGCACGACTCATTAAGTTACATCGAGTTACTTTAAAGTGAAGTTCAAATCTTAATCCCAACTTTATTTCAATTTCGGATGTGTAATTTTATTAATAGTTACAAATGAACCCAGCAATGGATTGTGTTGTGAGGTTAAATATTGTATACTGTAAGGTGCCTGATGCTGGAAGACAACAGCTGAGTAAAAGATAAAGACTGTGATGTCAAAGAGGACATTGTTTCATTTGTTTGTTTGTTTTTTACATCTAACAGATATAATGCCCCAAAGTTGCAATAAAAGACAAACATTACATACTCTACATCTACAGAAATACTTAATAATAGCTGACATAAAACTACCTAAACAGTCAATATGATTTATTACAGACTCAAGGATGGAGTTCATAGTTAATGTTGTTTTTGATGTAATCGATGGCATTTATTGTTACAGTATATGAAGGTATTTGAAACAAACAGCTTGCCTGATTAAGAGTAATTAAATCACCAGTTTAAAGGTCCCATATGGGATTTGTTATTCCTCAGGAGGTCCAGGGTTAAAAACCAACTGTACAAACTATTCACACATTTAAAACTGGTATTAATAACCAAAGCTAGAAGGTAACTAAGTACATTTACTCCATTACTGTACTTAAGTAGGGTAAGTATTTTCACATATCCCTACTTAAATTGTGCAGCTTTCCTGGATATTTTCTACATTTTTCAATGACATCCCACAACAAATATCTGTACTTTCTACTTCACTACGTCTGTGGGATACATAACCACAGTGGTGTTGTCAGGGATAACCCCTAGAGGGCGCCTTGCATCCAGAGACGTTGGTTTTGTTTTGGAGAAYGCACCCCAGAATGCACCTCGGTCAGGTGATGGGGCGCTCTCCTGAGCCGAGGTTGCTAATTAGTTTGCTTATTTACAGTCTTGTCTTTAGTTTGTTGCGTCTGTTGTTATAATGCTCGGTTAAGTAACTCTCTTCTCTATTTATGTTAATATGCTAANNNNTTTTGTAGAATTGTAAATGAAGGATTTCTACTTCAGTACCATGTTACCTGTAATGTCGCTACTTTTACTCAAGTACAGGATTTGTGTATTTCACCCAGCACTGTTAATATTCTTCTGCAGAACTCTAAAATTCTAAAGACTTCCGTGCAAAAAATTATTGCGTGCAATTACCGGGAGACAGCATGAACCCCATTAAAATATATCTGCACAGATAATAGTAGCCATTAACTCTACTTATGGATATCTCCGTCATCTGCACCAGGGAAAGTTTCACACAGCTAGGCATCGTCATTTACTCCAAAAAGGAAAAAAAAAAAAAGAAGAAGAAGGAGTCAAGTCTCAACTTATCAACATCTATGTCTTCTCCATGTTTTATTAAACTGAATCAAATAGAATTTTTTTTTTTCCTAAGAAATGCAATGAGCACCATTTTTAGACTTTCACTCACTCTTCTCCATATTCTACCTTTAGAACTGGGACAAACAAACGGAATCAAAATCAATCAGAAAACAGCAGCTATTGTAAGTGAATTAAGTGCATTCAGTGGACTTTTGTAAAAAAGTTAGTGTTGCAGTTTCTCCAGCAGTCGCTGACTTCTGTAACTACACTGACTGTCTTTAACCACTAAAGTGAAACTGAAACTGGGAGAGGACGAGGCTAATGAGTGATGCTAGTGTTTCTGATGCATTCCTTTTTTTAACAGTTATTTATTTAGTCAGGAATACCTTATTTAGTTTCAAACTCTCTTGCTGCCAGAGACTCGCTCCGAGAACACAATCAAAGTTTGATACACTAGATTTCCAAAAGTATTCTCCTGCCTGCCTTCACATGCATAAAGCATTCAATACTTAATCCATAGGGTTTAATATGATGTTGGCCCCGCCCCCTTCACAGCTACAACATTCCCCTGTGAAGGCTTTCCACAAGGTTTAGGAGTGTGTTTATGGGGATTTTTGCCCGTTCTTCCAGAAGCACTTTTGTGAGGTCAGAAACTGATGCTGGATGAGAAGGCGTGGCCCACAGTCTCTGCTCTAATTCTTCCCGAACGTGTTGAGGTCGTGACCTATAATGTGTGGGCCAGTCAAGTTCTTTGCACTGTCATGTTGGAACTTGATGTGTTTTTGTTTTTGTTTTTCAGGGATTGGTCTCAGCCCCTTAGTTTCATTGGAAGGAACCCTTAGTGCTTCAGCAGACCAAGACATTTTGGACAGTTTCATGTTTCATTTCACAATTCCAATTTTGTGGGAAGACTTGTGGGAGGCCCCTTCCTGGTCCAACATGACTGTGCACCGGTGCACAAAGCAAGGACAAAAAACATGGATGAGTAAGTTTGGTTTGGAAGAACTTGACTTGCCTGACCTCAAGCCGAGAGAACACCTTTGGGAAGAATTATAGCGGAGACAAAAGAGTTATCGCATTTTATTAAACCTTAGAACTGATAAAGAACTACAAATAAAATAAAATGATGGAATATTAAAAAAAAAAACATAAATAATTTGAATAATTTTCCTTTGGAGAACAAAACATCTATCTATCTATAATGTGTAAATTCAGAAAAGAAAGCTTTCCATTTCTGATAAATAATATATATATAATATATAATTAAATATCTAAGTCATTTGTTAAAATGTTGCTAATAAGTAATTTTTGTGTTAATAAAAGAGATCTGTAGCGAGAAGGTCTGTGGAGTTCCCCGTGTTCTACGAGACAGTTGTTGTTGTTGTTGTTGTTGTTGTTGATGATAGTAACAGGATTTATCGTTTGACATAAAGCTCTGTAATTGGATGGTGAAAGAGGTAGAGTTCCTACGTAACGACTCGCAGACTGAGTGAGACTCGGGAGGAGTGTCGGGTATATGAGAACTACACAGCTAATAAATCTGAGGTCTCTGGTGAACCCCACTACACTGTGTGAATTCATTCCAGCTTCTCCCACGCGGCCGGCGGCGCCGTTATTGTTTTGGGAGCGGCGTCGGTGGTGTCGAAGCAGGAAATACATGTTAGATGATGCATTACATGTTCGACTAGTTTATACTGCAGGATCTAATGAAAACTTTCTTTCTTCCTTTTCATAAAAACACTTAAATCCCTTTTCTGCCCAAATGATGCTGGAGAGAATATAGCAGGAGGTTAAAGTGAGAATATAAAGATTTACAGTCAAAGCAGATTTATATTCCGCAGGGATCATTTTTATTCCCGAGTCTCATCTGTGCCAGGTTTTTGCGCGGCTCATGACCTGATACTGATACAAACAGCCCGAATAGTTTTTCCAATAATTATTTCAAATGTTTATTATCTTTTTTTTTTTTCAGGGGATAAGAGCTGTGAGGGCGGGGCTACAGCGTCCGATTCATAGATAGTAGCTTTTTATCACATTTATTGGGAACGCTCATAACGCTACAGATACGGGACGTCTGTGTAATAGCATAACCTTATTTCATCCAAAGGTGGAAGGTAACTAAGTACATTTACTTCATTACTGTACATACGTTCACATCTGTACTTTAAGTAGTTTTATTCATGGAAAGGTTTTATGTTTACTCCTCTGCATCCTACAACAACAATCTGTACTTCTACTTCACTACATTTGTACAACAACACACCACTCA
>QMIH01003175.1:6604-35194 GCA_003987875.1 Clarias batrachus
TTGTAGCCGGTGTTGTAGGCTTTGTTGTCAAAACTAAGAAAAAGAAAAACAATTCATCACATCATTTCTTAAATAAGGGATCAGTGTGTGCAGATGTTGGGGTCATTGAAACCCTAATGTTGGGACCAACACTGACAAAGCCAGCTCTTTATATTGTCATAGCCAAACACACCAAACCCCAAACGCATATGACACATTTAAAGCTTTTACAGCATGATTTAACATTATTTTGAAGTCTGGTGGCTCTTGTGAATGTTTAATACCGTATATACAGACTGTGAGATCCGTCACATCAGATTATGATTCCAGTTAAAAATATGTTGTGCTATTAATTTTCTACAAGGTTTTTCTAMAAGCAGGTCTACAAGGTTTTATTCCAAACAACAAGACATTTCTGGATGAAGCTGAGAACACGAATGAAATGACAAACTGTCGACTGTTGACTTTTGACTTTTAGTTAGAACAGTGTTAAGCTAAAACTATCATCAACTTCCGCTGCTCTTCTTCTTTAGCTCGGAGTTGGGTTTGGGGAGCGAGTGGTGTCAGACTCACAAAAGSWGCAATGGAATTAATTATTATATAATCATCAGATGGAAATAAAATTAATCACTTCATTTGCATATGTATATAGACAAATACCAATATAAACAAACTGACCATAAAAGTTCACGGAAAAACCCCGGTGTTGATTTTAAACTTACAGAGGACATTTGAGCCCTAGAGTGTTAATACATAAGTTAATATTTTGCTATGTTGTCACCCTCTATTTTCTCCTTCAATTTTATGTAACTATAAGTTTCTTTCCTGGTAAACAGATTTTAATTTCAACATTTTGCGTAMATGCTGCATTCAAATATACAYTGTGCAAAAAATATTATGTGGAACAGAGGCGGGAATAGACCATTCAAACTAAAGTATTAAAGTATATTTTATAGTTTTTTTTACCACAAAAAAGAAAGAACATTAATTAATTGTAAATTGTGGATACCATCTGCAAATTGTCATAAACAAACAGTCCAATAAAATGTTACAAATCCTTTGGTGCCCATGAGTGTGTGTGATAATACCTGGAGGTGGATCAGTGACACTGATGTGAACAGGAACCTGCAGATCTCCTGCACTGCACCAGTACCAGCCAGCATCACTCTTCTTCAGTCCTCTYATCTCCACACTGRAGGATCTCCCATTATCACTGAKSTGCACTGYTGAATKCTGGGATGTTTCTTTCTTAAATGTGTTACAGTTCTTGTCTTTGAATCTGCACCACTGCTTCTGTTTATTCTGATACTCAGCGCTGTAGAGACACTGGACTGTGACGCTGCCTCCTTCCTCACCTCTCACTCTGCTCTCATTCACAGACAGATCAGGAACTGAGCACAAATATACAGTCAGTTATTTATGATTCATAAGAACTGTGATAAATTCACTAATTATCTACAGTTAATACCTGCTTTCACTGTGATATAAAGATATTGTCAACTATAATAATTTAAATTAGGATATTACTCAAATTATAATCAATAATCAATAAAAGCAATTCTAAACACACTGATTAGTATTTGCAGGTTGTAACTTAATACGTACCTCCTTTCACTGTGATATAAAGATATTCACTWACATCCCGCTGTCCACTTCCACCTCTCTCTACAACACACCAGTACCATCCAGTGTCTCCTGCCTGGAGATTATTCATAGTCACAGTAAAGAGACTCTCAGCTGGATTATCAGTCACTGTCACTCTCYTCATTGTTTYATTGGTATACGCCTGAATTGTGCAGAAATTGAAGTCTCTACCAGAGCACCAGTATTTCTTATTCTGTATATATTCCCTATCATAATCACATGGGATAGTGACTGATGATCCAGTTTTAACATTAAAATGTCTATATGCCTGACTGGCAACACCTGCACACAGAACAGAAAAACACTCCAATTACTCAGTGAACATAATTTGATTAAAACAAGATATTACTGATGTTTGTAAATTAGTTTAATACTTTAGGTTTTTGATATATCAGTGGTTTACTCTGTACAWTCATGTAAAATACAAGAATGCATGAGAAATGTACTTACTTGAAATTAKGAGAATAAAAATGGAAAAGCAGCTCATGTTAGATTTGTTCTGTTATTAAATAAATTGTGAGGTTTCTTTGCGTCCTGCGTCTCTGTGAAGTTGTTACTGTGTCTGTAGCAGTTCCTCTTCCTGCTAAGTTTACTGTGTAGACTAAAACCACAGCCTGCCTTCATTCAGTGACTGACCAGTTAAACTGACTAAATATCTGATGTCATGTCATTTAGAAGCAAGCCTCTAGGCCAATAAATTCTGGCTGTAAATAAGATTAGACACATGGTGTATATATAATTGTGCTATACTAGTTTTATTAATTCATTTAAAACTAATCTAAGGTTTGCACCACATTGTCAGCACCACAGATCACTTCATACGGTCATTGCTACTTTACACATGTTATAAATAACTTGTCTGATTTCCTCTTATTAAACATCACATGCACTGATGCAAGAGCAGCTCAGTGAGAGTGACTGAATATTTGTCTGCATTTATAGTTACATGTGGAAAACCTGGATAGACATCATCATTTAAAGAACTCTTGTGGTCAAACAGAAACACCACACACTGGCCAATACATGAGACAAAAACTGTTGACTRATCTTCAGGACATCTGTCAAAGAAACTGTTCAAAGCTGCCAACTCTCAAACTCTGAGCGTAAGACAGGCTCGCACGCCTCACTTACAATTTCTCACACTTTCATATTTTCATAGCAATTGTCTGTAGACAGGCTCCAGGCCCCGCCCATTTTTTTTCCTCCAAGTGAAGAGACATAATAGCTGTGTTCCATTCCGAAGTGTTTTTTCCCGGGTCCTCTCTACTTCCTGCCTCATGTGCAGGGAATGTCGGTTAAGGAAAAAAAAACTTCCCTCGACAAAATTCCACCATTGCTAACAGCCTGCAACGTCACCAGCACAGACGTCACTTTCTCAGTGCGTTACCATGGTAACATGAGCATGTTTAATATAGTGATGGGAAGTTTGAATCAGTTTAGTGACGTGGCTCTTTGAATCTCGCTTAACAAAATGAACAAATATTTTTTGAGTCATTTAGTTCATTTTGTTTAGAAATAAAATTGAATGTTACATGTTCGATAAACAGACACCATACAAGTCTACAATTACAAATTTTGGCTATAGTTTCAGTGATGAAAATATTTCAATGCAACTCACCATCTCACCACCATATCTTCTAGTCTTTTGAATCTATTGCACTGCATAGCGTCTATGGGAGTCATGTGACAAAAGAATGAATGACAAGGAGAAGAAGATTCATTGAGCAGAACCGTTCAGTTCTGTTTCCTGTGATTTTTTTTATGTGTTTTTCAAAGACTGGATAGTGTCTATGGAAGTCACGTGACAAAAAAGTCTTAAATACTCATTTCTGTTTCCTGTATATAACCTACCGATATTTTGTGATGTTTTGCATATGCATGCCCAGTAGAAAATGAACGAATCACTCTCCAAGACTACTCGTTCTTCTGAGTCACATTAAAGACCCATTCAAAAAGAATGGATCGTTCATGAATGACCCATCACTAGTCTAATATCTGTCACTGCTTTTGTGGAAATTTCACAGTAGGGACATTCAATGTTAAATATTTATTCATTCCTGTAAACTGATACCATTTATAAAACATCTACTATTGAAACATGTATAACTTTATTATTTGCAAGATGTACAGATTTACATTATTAAATTAAACTTTAAATTATTGTGTCCTATTAATAAGATTGACGTCCTCAATAATAATGATAATAAATGTAGAAATCCTTTTTCAAACTCGATTCTTTTCATTCCCCAGCGAAACGCAATGACTGATAATAGCAAACCGTAATGCAAAGTTTGCAGTTGCATTTGAATTATGTCACACTTTATGCGTCCACATATGGGAAACGCAATTGCAAATGCCATTTGCAATTCCTTTTGAAAAATGTCCGGGACATCACTTCATAATTCTGCCTGAACTAAGAAGGCTATAGAAAACTATAGGTAGTTGATTACTCTTCCCTGGGAGTGTTCACCCGTAGCGGGGAGGGGCGCGCTGCTCAGAAATACGCAACCTCTCATGGTGAAGCAACAGCTCTGTGTGTTGTGTGTTGTTTCTAACAATAATATCTCCCCTCATCAGGTATGGACTAAAGATATTACATGAACACATTCCTGAAATGTTAGAGAGTGAGGTAGAAAAAAAAAAAATTGCTGAGTTAAATGTACACCAAGAGTATATATATCAGCCTGTGCTACATTTTCAGTGGTTATTCTTGGTTAACACCCTTTTAAGCATGATGAAACAGTTATGTTAACATGCAGTGTAATATGTTTCCTGGTATTGTAAGTGATTATAATTCAATGTAATATAGTTTACTTTTTTTCTTTCTTTGCAACATAATGTGACGAATGATGCTAAAGCATGTTTTGTCATTTCAAGTTTATTTAAATTAATCTGTGTGACATGTTTAACATTATTTGAACTGTTTACGTTGATGTCAGTTTTATTGATTCAAAGAAATACACAGACTCTTGACATGAAGCAGCAGCTCCGTGTGTTGTGTGTTGTTTCTAACAATAATATCTCCCCTCATCAGGCGGTGAGGGTGCTACATTTTGGAGGCACTGCTGGGATCTCTTCCCTTTTTGATTCAGTGAAGGTTGGCGACCATTGATGATGGTCTATCTTCAGTGCTATCCATGATAAATTTTGGCTTGGGAAAAGAGCGGAGTGGGAACGGCTGGTGTCGAGTCGGGAGACAAAGTGCATGCTGTCCGCGATTGATCTTCAAGTTCCAGAGCATTGCCATCTTCCAACCAGCTAAGCACGCTTTTGCATATCACACTGCACATACCTAGAGCCAAAGTAAACAATGGATCAGCTAGAGGACTTGAGCTCGAACGATAGGATCATTGTATTCACTGTCAAAAGAAATACTTGTTAAGTTTATAAATATTGATGAGTGTGAAAATGTTTTTAGTAAAACACGCTCATTTGTCATCTCTCTGCTTGTGAAACATCTTGACAGGGAGGGGTTGAGTGAAATAGAAGATGAGGGTAAAATATATGAATTACAGCGGGGTAATGAACCTTAGGTGGTGACTGCAGATGCAGAGCAGAAAAATCTACAAAAGGAGATTTAAAAATTACTGTACAGCTAGTCCTGTAAAAGTTGATTGAACAAAAACAAAACATTGTTACAGACTCACAGCAAATTACTGCTCCAACCCACATAAACACACAGTTAAGTGTACAGTAGGTACACCAAGAAACCCCAGTTTAAATGTGCCCTGTGCAGTGGCATGGCCAGTTGTAGCGACCTGGAATGGAGACTTGGGTCAAATAGGTGGAAAAAATGCTGTTTAGACCTAAGGCAAAAAATCTTATTCGCCTCACAAGAAGTTGACTCCAGTTTGAAGTGTGACCCGAACCTAGTCCAAAATATGTTTCTGATCCTGACTGGCCTGCAGAATGACAGGGGTGACCTGCGACCCTATTTAACACAAGCTGATGTGAGTGATGAACTGCTCATTCATAAAGTCAATTTAGCATGCGCCCATGAGGCTGAACGCCAAAATAAAAATAAATTTGTTCAAACAAAAGTGCACACTGTGCAATCCAGTGATTCCAACATTGAAAAGAAGGAAAAGCCTTATGTCAGAAAAACACTGAGAAGACGGAATTTGATATCCCAAGGGAGTTGAGGGAAATGCATTCAGAGATGGCCTTGCTGAAAGATCTCATCATAGAGGTTTCTCAGAGTAAAACGTCAATAAAACAGCCTCAGATCATGTCTGCCCGGAGTTCCACCCTAGTAACAGATGTAACTAGTTCTCTACCACCACCAGTTCAGTATTACCAGCAGCCTTATACCCAGAGGAGAGAGACAGACCAGCATCCACAGTGGTTTCCAGAACAGCGGTATTACCCCCCCTGCAACTCAAATAAGAAAATGTCAGCAAAGTGGATTAGAACTCTATTGTACTCATTGTTACAAGTGTGGTGGTGATGACCATTTTTCAGCTGCCTGTCGGGCACGGATACCCATGGTACACAGGAATGGCCCTTTAAACGAGTCATGACCGCGGGACAGAGAGTGACCAGTTCTGTCCAAGAGTCCTCTCAGTGCTGTACATACTGTTGTGTCATCATTCCAGTCATCAGAAGCAGTGCAAACAGTATTCAAAGTCAAATGTGAGTACAAAAATTATGAAGTCAAGCAAACCTACTTGTGCTGCACTGGTAGGAAAACGGTTTCTTGTGCAATGCTAGCGTTTAAGATTTCATAGTGGAAGTCTTATGGGATACTGGTTCTCAAGTCTGTATCATCGATGAATGGTGGAAAAATTAACACCTGCCAGATGTGAAATTAAGGGATATATCAGAGGCAGTTGATGCACCTGAAGAACTTCGCCTGGTAGCGGCAAATAGTCATGACATACCCTACATACGATGGATGGAAGTCACCTTTGGACTAGAGCTAGAATCATCTGCAGGAAGACAGCTAACTGGACACAGCTTGTGTTACCAGAAAAAATACAACACAACATGTCTTGGAAGAGCTGCATAGTAAAATGGGACATCAAGGGGTGAAAAGAACAGCATCATTTATTGGAGACAGATTATTCTGGCCAAAAATGCAATGTAAAATTGAACATTTTGTCACAAAGAGGTGCAACTGTCTAAAGCAAAAGAAACCAAGTAGAGAGACCAAAGCACCCCTATGAACATTGTAACCACTCTTCCTTTTGAACTTGTGTCCATTGATTTTATTACTTGATAAAAGTAAAGGGGGATATGAATATATATTACTAATAGTTGATCATTTCACAAGGTTCGGACAAACTTATGCAACAACATCGAAATCGGCCAAAACAGTCGCTGAGCGAATTTTCAATGACTATGCACTTAGATTCGGATTTCCCTAAAAGATTCATCATACCCACGGAGCAGAATTTGAAAATCTATTATTCTTTCTTTTGAAAAAGAATTGTCACAAATAACCCCATACCACCCTCAAGGAATCAGACAGGTTGGATGTTTCAATCGGATGTTGCTTCAGATGCTAAAGACTTTAACAGAAACCCAAAAGGCCCTGGAAGGAATCACTGAACAAGCTGACCTTTGCCTACAACAGAACGCAATGCGAGGTTACACATTATATCTTCCAAACAGAAGATATAATGTGTTTTCCACATTATATCTTCTGTTTGGAAGGTCACCAAGACTACCTGTTGATTTCCTCTTTGGATTTGCACCCGAAGGAGGGGCTGATGACCATAAGGAGTATGTAAAAAGATGGAGGCAAGGAATGCAGGAGGCATATGAAATTGTCGAGGAAAATGCCAGAAAGTCGGTAGAAAGGAATAAAAGAAACCATGAGGGGAAAGTAAGGAGTTCAATTCTGCACCCTGGCGACTGAGTTCTGGTGCAGAATCTCACACCCATGGGAGGCACAGGAAAACTGTGCAATCATTGGGAAGATGTTATACCCACAGTTGTCCACAGAATGGGAGAGGGCCCTGTTTACAAAATAAAACCAGAAAGGGGAAAAGAGCAGATCGAGGGTTCTGCCTTGGAATCTCTTGTTACCGTGCGATTACTTACCGCTGGAAACTGAATCAAGTGCACATCCAATGACCAAGAAAAAACTTGATAAGTCAGCTGCTGTAGTCAACAAGGATTTTGGTTCAGTAGATGAGGATGAAGGGTATGCCTATTACTATGACCTACCTGAGATCCTGCCCCATCAACCTGTGAAAGGAAACAATGAATTAGAGGATGCAAACCTATCTGAGACACAGATCCATCAACCAGTGGAAGTAAACGGTGAGGGAGAGGATGCAAACATACGTGAAGGCCAACTACTGTACATCAATCTGGGAGAAGAAATAGTGAGTCAGAAAATGCAAGCATGACTGCTATCCAGCCCGGTGAACCTGCACAAGAGTGACAGAGAAAAGAGACAGAGTTAGTCAAGATGTAATAGTAAGTGGTGAGTGGATGAACATACAGACAGGAAATGAAGTAACTAAACAGAAAGAAGGCAATTCAGGTAAAGGATAAGCTGAACCTGACACTACTGGGGATATGGACAATGCACCAAGTGAAAGGGGCAGTGAAGAACAGAAGAGAAAGGAGACAACCAAAAACATTTACTTATGTGACTACCTGGGTACTCCTACATGCTACAGTATAAAGCAAACAACACCAGTACCATCTCAATCAGCGCCATATGAAGTGTGGAATTTAAATCACAGGACTAGCTCAGTACCTCAGTATGCACCAGTCTTGTTCTATGCCTACTAAAAGAGAAATATAAACCTGTACAGCGGAAGGAAACCTAAAGGCAGACAGAAAGAAACCCGGTAAACAAAGACCAAAAAAAAAAAAAAAAAAAAAAGAGGTAGTGCTTAAAACTTTTTTTTTTGCTTTCTTCTGCCTGAACTAAGAAGTCAACTATAGGTAGTTGATTACTCTTCACTGTGAGAGTTTACCTTTAGGGGGAGGGGCGCGCTGCTCAGAAATACGCAACCTCTCATGGTGAAGCAGCAGCTCCATGTGTTGTGTGTTGTCTCTAACAATAATTCAATCTGTTACGACCCTTGGCGGTCTAGGGGTATACGGGTCGCACATTTAAATTTGTGAGACAGTGGCAAGTTGAATTCCCAGCACGGGTAGGAACCAAAGTGATGACAGACCAAATACTATGATAACAAAGAACGTTTATTTACATGAACAACAGTACCAAGTAAAATGTTTTTGAAATGAAAAGAATTGGCACTAATAGAAAGACTGGCACTGGGTACGGCTGAAAATAAACGCAAAACCCAGGCTAACTAAACACAATTTTCCCACTCATCTAATCTCCTCTAAAAATAGATAAACAAAACACCCTAGCTGGCTACACTACCTAATTCAAAAAGGATACATAGGTTGGCACGCACCCTCTTTCCTAATGTATCTCTAGACAGCAAATTACCTAGATGTTGAAATGTATGCCACGTGGCTTACTTCCCTGAACCAGTCTCTCAAAGTGTAGCCCAAACAAGGTGAATCTCAAAGACTGCCTTCAAGTCCTGAAACAGTTTCTTAAAAACCAGCTGGTGGATGAAGATTGGTTGAGGTAAGGAGATGGACAGCAGCCAATCAGAAGAGTGGAATGACTGGATTGGTTGAGGTAATGAGATGTGCAGCAGCCAATCAGAGGAGTGGAATGACGGGATTGGTTGAGGTAATGAGATGTGCAGCAGCCAATCAGAAGAGTGGAATGACGGGGTTGGTTGATGTACTGAAACTTAAGCCAACCAACCAGAAGCAGCAACGATGGATGGATCCACTAAGAACCCTGAAAAAAAGAAAAAGGGCAACAGACAACCCAAAACAACCATCCAAATATGTTCTGGAACGTAACACAATCCAATTTTCAATTCGGTTTTATTTATATACTGTAGCGCTTTTAAAAATGTTCATTGTCTCAAAGCAGCTTAACAAAAAAATTATAATAATGATTTATAAAGAAAATTTATGGAAGTGTGTATGTGTGAGAAAAAATGTGTCTAGATAATTATGAGATGAATGAGTGAATGATGAATAAATTTCTCTGATGAGCAAGCCAAGGGTGACGGCGACAGTGACAAGGAAAAACTCCCTAAGATGGCAACAGGAAGAAACCTTGAGAGGAACCAGACTCAATCAGGGAACCCATCCTCATTTGGGTGATAACGGATAGAAATTATATAACATCATGTGTGTTATGCAGCTGAAAATTCAATATAACAGAAGTTCTTTAAATTAACAGATTAAGAGTCCAGTTCAGCACAAGGATGAGTCAGCAGATGCAAAGGGCAGATGGGGTCTGGATCACTGGAAGCACAGGAGTGGCATGTGTAGCTCCAACCATCATAAAGCAGAATCCAGTGGGAGCTGGTCCTTCTCTGGAAGCCTAAGGAGCCTGACAGGGTTGGCCTCTGTCTACTGAAGCTGGCACAATCTCCAGATGCCTCGGGATGGGTAGAAGAATACAGAACAGATGGCGAGAATTAGCGTAGTTACCATTCAGGATAGATCTACTGGAGTATGAGGTTATGGGATGAGTTATGTGTATGCCAGATTAAAAAGATGTGTCTTGAGTCTACTTTTAAACTGGGAAACTGTGTCTGAGCCCTGAGCACTGTCTGGAAGGCTATTCCAAAACTTTGGAGTTAAATATGAGAATGCCCTACCTCCTTTTGTAGATTTTGATATTCTGGGAACTACCAGTAGTCCGGAGTTTTCTGCTCTTAAGGAGCGTGGTGGATTGTAGCGTATCAGAAGACTGGTTAGGTATGTGGGAGATAGTCCATTTAAAGCCTTGTATGTAAGTACAGTAATAGTATTTTGTAATTAATTCTAAACTGAGCAGGTAGCCAATACAGTTACTGTATGATAATATTGGGGTTATTGATCATATTTTCTAGATCTAGTGAGAACCCTGGCGGCTGCATTTTGGACTAACTGAAGCTTTTTTATTGAGGCTGCAGGACAGCCACCCAGTAGTGTATTACAGTAGTCCAGTCTGGAGGTCATGACTGCATGAACTAACTTTTCTGCATCAGATACAGATAAAATGTTCCTAAGCTTGGCAATATTTCTAAGGTGGAAAAAGGCTGTTTTTGTGATATTGGAAGTTACTGTCTAATATTACACCCAGGTCTTTTACAGTCAAGCTGGTAGTAACAGTACGTCCTTTTTTTTGTACTGGTTTTTGGGCCAATAAGTAATATCTCTGTCTTATCTGAATTTAGTAAAAGAAAGYTATTGGTCATCCAAYCTTTTATGTCCWGGACACACTCAGTTAGTCTAGACAACTTAGGTATTTCGTCTGGTTTAGTTGAGATATTAAATTGGTATCATCAGCATGTTAATGATGTTACCCAAGGGCAGCATGTATATGGAGAACAGCAGAGGTCCTAAAACTGACTCCATATTTCACTGGCTTTACAGCAGATGGTTCTCTCTTTAGATCTACAAAATCGATCAGACAGGTATGATTTAAACCATTTTAACGCCTATCCCTGAATACCTATGCGATTAAGCGATCTATGAGAAAATTATGATCTATACTCTCGAATGCAGCACTAAGATCAAGTAGGAGTTGTATCGAGATGCAGCCTTGGTCCGAAGCTAAAAACAAGTCATTTGCAATCTTAACTAGTGCAGTTTCTGTACTATGATGGGGCCTGAAACCTGACTGAAATTCTTTGAGGATGTTGTTTTCCTGCAAGAATGTGCATATTTGAGCTGATACTACCTTTTCTAATATTTTAATATAAACGGAAGGTTTGAAATCGGTCTGTAATTTGTTATTTCATTCAGGTCTAAATTAGATTTTTTTTAAGAAGAGGCTTAATACAGTAACTCCCAACTTGAAAGGTTTAGGGACGTGACCTAGATATAATTAGGAATTAATAATGTTTAGAAGTGGCTCTCCAAACGTATGCATCACTTTTAAAAAACTGGTTGGGATCGGATCTAACAAGCATGTTGTTGATTTAGCCGAAGTGATAAGTTTATACAGCTCTTCCTGTCCTATACTTGTAAAGCACTGCAAATCTAAATGTGAGGCTTTAGACTGAACTGGATCATGAGATGCTATTAGAGGTTGAACATCTGTTATTTTCTTCCTGATACTATAGATTTTTTTAATTAAAGAAGTCCATAAAGTCTTCACTTCTAAACTGTGATGGGATACTCTCTGCAGGCATCTTAGGTTTTGTTAGGCGAGCCACTGTACTAAATAAGGATCTGGGATTGTTTTGGTTTCTTGCTATCAGTTGGCTTAGATGCTCAGTCCTAGTAGCTTTTAGAGCCTGTCTATGGCTGCACATACTATATTTATACGTGATTCTAAAAACTAAAATCCATTTTCGCTCGAGGTTACGGGTTGCTCTTTTTAGGGCACGAGTATGACTATTGTACCATGGTGCAAGTGTTTTATATCTGACTTTATCTGATTGGAGCAACAGTGTCTAATGTACTGGTAAAAATCGTGCCCATGCTGCTAGCCACTTCATCTAGATCGTCTGCATTTAGGGCTCTGATAAGAAATTGGGACAGATCCGACAGATTTTAGTGAAGTCAAGTCAAGTAGGCTTTGTTTTCATTCCAACCATATACAGTTCAGTACACAGTGAAACAAAACAACGTTCTTCCAGGACCAAGGTGCTACATACATGCAAACGACATAAAATAACAACACAGATTTTACATTTTTTAAGTTAACCTAAAGCTATCAATTTTTAACCTAAAGCTATCAAACACTAGACAACAGACAACAAAGTGCATGTGCAAATGTGCAAACAAAGAGCTACATGATAACACAACAACGTAACACAACAACATAACACATTTCAGTACTGAAATGCCTTTTTTTTAGTGATGAGGTATGTGTTGAGGTAGTGAGAAAAACAGCAGTAAACAATTGACATTGTGTCAAAAATATTTTTGTGCAAATTGCAGAGTGCTTGATGAGGTGGAAGTTGAAGTAGTGAGGAAAAAAACAGCAGTAGACAATTTACATTGTGACAAAAATATTTTTGTGCAAATAGCAGAGTGAGATAAATGTTGTGCAAATATTGCGAACAGCAGATCAGGTAGGTGGGTATGAACAGATGGTTGTTGATCAGTGTGATTGTGTGCGTGTGTGTTAATCAGTTCAGTCCGGATGTTATTTAGTTCGTCTGAGAGATTTGTGTGTGTGTGTTTATTAGTCCAGTCCCTTTGTGTTGAGGAGACGGATGGCTTACGGGTAAAAACTGTTACATAGTCTGGGTGTGAGTGCAGGACAGCAGGGGACTGAGCACGCAGCCCTGAGGGGCCCCAGTGCTCAGTGTGGTGGTGCTGGAGGTACAGTATAGCTCCCGATCTGCACTGTCTGAGGTCTTTCGGTCAGGATCCAGTCAAATGTACACCGACAGTATACAGTATGTCACAAAAGTGAGTACACCCGTCACATCTCTGCAAATATTTAGTTATATTTTTTCGTAGGACAACACTGCATAAATGACTTCTGAGAATTGTTTGCCATGAGGTGCCATATTGAACTTTCAGTGACCAGGTTGAGAGAGTGGAAGAGCTTTTATACCAAATTTAACTCGCCCGCTATCTGGTGACACCTGAGACAGTGTAACACTAATGAGTCACATGACAAAGGGGAAGAAAAGTGACTAATTGTGCTCAATTTTTTCCTTTTTTACTTAGAGGTGTACTCACTTTTGTTGCCAGGGGTTCAGCTATTATTGGTTGTATTTTTAGTTATTTTGCGGGGACAATAAATTTACACTGCTATACAAACTTTACACTGACTACTTTTCATTGTGCCAAAGAGTCATTTATGCAGTGTTGTCCTATGAAAATATATAACTAAATATTTGCAGAGATCTGTGGGTGTACTCATTTTGTGACATACAGTATACTGTGACATCCTGTGCTACATTTTCAGTGGTTATTCTTGGTTAACATCCTGTTAAGCATGATGGAAACAGTTATGCAATGTAATATGTTTTCTGGTAATGTAAGTGATTATAATTCAATGTAATGTAATTATGTTAGTTAACATTTATTATTTCTTTGCAATATAATATGAACAATAAAGCTAAAGCATGTTTTGTCACTTCAAGTTTATTTCAATTAATCTGTGTGACATTATTTGAACTGTTTACATTGATGTCAGTTTTATTGATTCAAAGAAATACACAGACTCTCGTGGTGAAACAGCACCTCTGTGTGTTGTAACAATAATATCTCCTCTCATCAGGCGGTGAGGGTGCTACAGTACATATGCTCTCCAGGCTCAAGAAACTACCATCAGCATATATTATACTACGCTTAAATAAATTCACAGTCCTTCGTCCTCTTCAAGTGTACTTTGGTGTCACGCTGATCAAAGACCGCCTCCGACTCCCAACATTTCCTTTGATGCTTTTCATCATGCGGCCATGTTTTTTTCCACGCTGTCATTTCTCATCACACGCCCCCTCGCACTGCCCCGCCGACACACCGGTTTTTCATCTGGTGCTGATTTCTTCCGGCATATAAGGAAGCGCAGGATTATTGTGTGTTTTTGCTCCAATATTCTTGCATTTTGTTTCATGGTTTTCAGCTTACTGACTCCGCTTTGTTTTCTCGATTCTCGTCTCACGTTTTGGATTAGCTGCCTCACTCACGGATTTTTCATTGAACTCTCGCTTTCGCTCCTCGACTTCGGCTTTGTTTCACGTCTTGGCTCGACGCTCTCGCTGACGGATTTAACGACTTTGAACTCTCGCTTTTGTTCCTCGACTATGACGAAAGAAAAACTCACAATGGTCACAGAAATAACTTTAATCTGACAAAAGTAATAATAAATAAAAATTCTATGAATGTTAACCAATGAAAGTCAGACATTGCTTTTCAACCATGCTTCAACGGAATTATATAAAAAAAATAAACTCATGGAACAGGCCTGGACAAAAATTATGGTAGCCCTAGAAAATACTGAAAATAATGTGACCAAAGGGACATGTTAATTCAAGGTGTGTCCACTAATTAGCATCACAGGTGTCTACAATCTTGTAATCAGTCAGTGGGCCTATATATAGGGCTCCAGGTAGTCACTGTGTTGTTTGGTGACATGGTATGTACAGGAAGCGAAGGAAAGAGTTGTCTCAGGAGATTCGAAAGAATTTTAGACAAGCATGTTAAAGGTAAAGGCTATAAGAGCATTTCCAAGCAGCTAGATGTTCCTGTGACTACATGATCCGCTCAAGACGGACCTCCAGAAGATCGCCTCTCGCTAACAGACCTTCTCCCGCCAGGACGGCTCACAGGCCCCTTCCTCCATGACAGAACGATCAGGAGGAGCTCGTGCAGCTAGACAGGACTCGAATTTCAGAGGAGGAGAGGCGTCGGTGTTGCCAGGAAAGAGCCTGTTTCTACTGCGGAGACTTTTCTTAAGAACTGCTCCATTAAAAGGAGGCACCCTCTAGTCAGGCTGGGAGCACTCTTTCAGGCAGACTCCCAGAACCACGTTCCCTACTCCCTGCTACAATAATCATCTGCGGCCAAGCTCACCAGGTCCAGGCACTCATCGACTCCGGTTCTGATCGTAACCTGATCAGCGCCGCTACAGCTAGGGCGTTGGAGGTTCCATGTGTTCCAGTAGAACCTCCGCTCGTAGTTCAGACACAGAAGCCCTCTGCCAGCCATCACGTGGCGAACCCAGAAACCCAGAATCCTCAGAGGGGTTCCAGAAACCACTCTGAGGAGATCTGCCTGTTGGTTATCGAGAGATCCCATGCTGCTGTAGTTCTCGGTCTTCCCTGGTTAGCGCTTCATGGCCCACACATTGACTGGACTAAGCACACTATCACGGGCTGGAGCCCATCGTGTTGTGAGGGTCTTGTCTTCTCTCGGTGCTCCCTCTACCTTCCAATCCAGCCAAGCCTGACGGTCTCCCTAACATCTCGAATGTTCCCGCCAAGTTCCAAGATTCAAGCCACGTCGCTTCCTCCTCATTGGCCTCATGATTGTCCCATTGACCTTCTCCCTGGCACCGCTCCTCCAAAGGGTCGTCTCTACTCTCTGACTGGCCAAGAGCAAGAAGCCATGAATGAGTACATCACTGGGGCTCTCGCTGCTGGTATAATCAATCCCTCCTCCTCACCCGCTGGAGCAGGGTTTTTCTTTGTCAAAAAAAAAAAAGATGCGCCCTTCGTTCATGTATAGATTACAGAGGGCTCAACGCAATAACAGTCAGGAACCGCTACCCCTTACCGCTCACGTCCACGGCCTTCGAAGGGAATGATTCCTTCATGAACAACCCATCACTAGTCTAATACTTGTCACTGCTGTTGTTGAAATTTCACATTACGGACATTAAATATTAAATGTTTATTGGAACCTGAAAACTGATACCATTTATGAAAGATCTACTATTAAAACATGTATAACTTGTGAAAAATAAATAAAGATTTTTTTTTTTTTACAGATTACTAGCCTATACAATAGTAAGGAATTATGGTGTCCTATTAATAAGATGCCGTCCTCAATATTAATGATAATAAATGTATAAATCCCTTTTCAAGCTCCATTATTTTCATGCTCCAGCGAAACGCAATGACTGATCGGAATTTTTCTTAACCTGTGAAGTGAAGACCCATTGTTAAGTTTTAAACTTTAGCTCCCCACGGTTTAAAATCACACTTAACATGGCTGCGCACCCTGTGCGGAATACTTTGCAGGGTACTTCAGGCCAATCAGAACGCACCTAATATTAGCGTAATCTGGTTTACACTGACATGCATTTACAGCTACATGAAGGCAAAAAGAATGAACAATATTTGAAACCGTCATACTAGTGTTGGACTGATCAACAATAAAATGAAATTAAATGAATATACAAATTGACAGACCGCAGCAAAGTTACACACCAGCTGGAGCATTAAAGAGTGTGTGAGGGCAGCGAGATTGTATTATCCAAAGAGAAACATAAAAAATATTTATTGTCACATTAAAGTATTTGCATACGTCTGTAGCACCTCCAGCTGCTCGTCTTCCTGCTAACTTCACCACCCTCGTAAACTGTAGCTTGCACTTTTTTCACTCTCTGTCTTATACACACAGTATTCATTTATATATGCATATTTGTCACACTTCGTTGACTTGTACAATGGAGTGACAAAGTTGAATGAAAATAATTTTATTTCATTTGAATAGAAGAATTTAGTTCTCATTCTGCTGTGAATATGCCCAGATACATCTCAGTAAATTTCGGCACTTGCATCCTCTAATTCAGTCACGTCATACACTATTTTATGTAAAGATTTTGCATGTCAGATAAACAGACACAGTAAGCATAACACAAACATTATAGTAATCAGCAACACAATAGCAAATAAATGTAACTATATTCAATTAAAATAGAAAATTGCGTAGGAATGTAAATTATATGATAGAGGGATAGATGTACTTTACTGATCAGTAATGGAAGATGTGGGATTCTTATCGCATCTTTTCAAATGCTTCTGACAAAAACATTATGAGATAGTTGGGGGGGAGGGGGGATTCTAGACCTACACCAGGAGACTTTAAGCACAAGGTAGGGTCCTCTGGACAGGGTGGCAGTCCATCACAGATCACATCCTTTAGTTGTGTGCAATACAGAACTTCACTGGCTTTCTGAAACATAGAATAAACAAGGGATTAATCACAGTGTGTATTACAGCATGTGCTATGAAGTCACGCTTGTACCTGTGTGGTGGGAAGTCGGCTCCCGAGATGATCATAAAATTAACACATTTATGTTAGTTCATTTCTGCATGTTGAGACTTAGGGCACATGCTTTTTTACAATTGGTGAATAGGATTACAAGATTTCACAAAAGAATGTGTGTGTTTGAACTCATGTGGTTTCCTAACTGCTAGATGATGTTGCTACTGTAGATTACTCAGGTACTGAGTAATTTTCATCTTAATGTCTGATTCATTTTTTTTAGAAATCATGTAAGCAGCCAAACCAAATGAACAAATAATATAATCAAATTAATTTATTTACAAAATACCAAATTAAGGAACAAGATTTTTCACAAAATCAAGCATTTAAAACAAATACATACTGTATGTAACATATGTATGTTTGAACAGTGTAAACTATTTCCAGTATAAAATATACTGTATATTCACTTGCCCTCCAAATGGTTAGGCAGATAGAAAATAACATTAGAAGATATGATCAAGAGGTCTCACTTTACCGTAAACTGTATCCAGCAGAACAAATGTACAGTAAGAAGCCCATTTTTATATGAGCTTATTTGCTAATTATATATTAAATAAAAGAGCCAACATAGTATATACTATATAAACAGCATATGCTCCCTCCTCTGTGCTTTCGCCTCCCACTGCAGTCAGCCCAGCTCTCCGGCTCTGTCTGGCCCACTGCTGCTGCTTCTCACCGGAGGACGAGCTCATTGAATCTGCTCTCACTTAGAGGACTTACTGTACACTCCTGAATAACACTTTGCTCCTCAACAGTCCAGCAGTCCTTTCAATCTCTCACTGTACTGTGTGTGTGCATGCGTGCGTGCGTGTGTCTGCACCAAGAGAGCTCTACATAAAATGCACCTGGTTCGAGCATCAGTTGCCCTCAATATACAGTACAGCTCCTGAGAAGGTTCACCACTGTTCCAAGTTTTCAACTCTCACTGTATTTCGATGGAGTCCCAAAGCCCGAAAAATGGCTTTTTTTTAAAACCCTTTCCAGATTGATACTGTATATCAATTACTTTGTTTCTCATCAATGATCAAATCGTTATTGAATTTCTTTAGATTGTGTTGCCTTTTTAGATCATTTATAAAGCTTCAGTTTGGCAGACAGGTCCTATTTAAAGGAGTTCTTGATTAAACATGCACCACATTTACTAACTCAGACAGCTGAGGAAGTTCAGGATGTCCGGGGGTCTACGTAAAACCTTCTACACCTCGATCATCCAATCTGTTGTTTCTGGGAATATTACCATCTGGTACTGTATGGGAATAGCAGCTCCCAGGACAAAAAGTGATTAGGTTCACTAATCACTTTTTGCTGAGCACATCATAAGGACTGAATTGCCCGATCTACAAGACATTTACTGTACATCAGGAGGTGCAGGTCCAGGGGACAGTTCATTATAAAAGACATTCACCACCCAAATCACAATCTGTTTCAATGGCTGCGATCTGGTAAGAGACTCCGGCCACTCAGGGCACAAACTGAAAGACTGAACAGTAGCTTTTTCCACCAGGCTATAAGGGCTATAAACACTCAACCCCACCAACGACCGACAAAATCAGCACATAGTCACGTTAATACAGTCACTTTATCTAATATCATTGCATTGGTTTCACATTTACTACAACAAAATTCTTCATAATGTTATATTCATACTGTATTGTATATAATTTATTTCGTTGTCTCTTTAGTTTATTGTTACTTTTTATTTTGTACGTTCATACATACTTTTTTATTTATTTATTTGCACAGTCTGGAGTTTGTTGCATTGCATTTCACTACTGTTGTACTGTTATAACAACTATGCATGTGACAAATAAAATTCCTGAATCTTAAATCTAGCGGTAATCAGGTCTGGTTGTGGCAAGGGAAAGTTCACTTTTTCCAAAAGTCAAAGTTCATTCATGATTTAGCAAAAAATCCTCCTCTTTTTTACTCAAGGCCATGTAGGTTCGGACAGCTTTTTTTTCCCCTTAATAAATGAAATCATCATTTAAAAACAGCATTTTGTAATTCTTGGGTTATCTTTGTGAAATATAAAAATTTGTTTGATCTGAATCATGTAATTGTAAAAAATAAATAAATAAAAACAAAAATCAGGAAGGGGCAAATACTTTTTCAACCCCTGCATGGAGAATATATAGAGAATTCTGGCTAGGTGCTTAAAAATCTGCAAAACTGCAGAGGACAACAGCATGATTAAATAAATGCTTTTCTACTTACTGGTATGTAGCGGCGTGTTTAGTGGTTGTAGACGCTTCTGTTGTCACTGCTGCAGTCGCTTCCGTAGTTACTGTTGTAGTCACTGCTGTAGTCATTGCTGTATTTATATCTTTAGTCACTGATGTAGTCGGAGTTGTCGAAACTAAGAAAAAAATATTTAATTTCAACACATCAGTTTTCATCACAGTATCTCTTAAATAACGGATCAGTGTGCAAAACTAGAGATTCCGGCCTCCTTGAAAGTCAAACATACCAGGACCCTGACCTTGACAATTCTTTTTAATTGCCATAGCCAACACACCAAGCACCAAACCCATATGATTTACAACTTAATAATGAATGAACATTATTAACATTATTTTGTAGACTGGTAGCTCTAGTGTATATTTAATAACCTATGTACAGGCCGTGAGCTATAAGATTATTTAAAAGTTGTAAAAACATGTGCTATAAATTTTCCTCACAAAGTGTCAATAGTAAGCAGTTAACTTGATTTATTCTTGTGCGATTAGAACAGAGCTACATTTTTATGGAAATTTTTAGGCACCCTTTGATAAATAACAGATTTTGGTGATGTATTGATTGAAAAGATGTTAACACAGTCTCTCTTGGTAATGGAAAATATGCGCAATATTTTCTGTTACTTCTTACAGTATGTCATACATTGAACAAAGATAAATAAAAAAAAAACATTATCGTGGAAGAGTGGGATTGTGACAAGTTTGGGCAACCTGCATAATCAGTACTTAGTAACCCTCTTCTGGCAGATATCACAGCTCTTTCCATTCTTGTACTTGGGATTTTCTCCCATTCTTGTTTGTAAAAGGTTTCTAGATCTGTAATAATTTTAATTCGTCTTGCATACACAGCTCTTTTAAGCTCTACCAACAAATAGTCAATGATGTTTAAATCAGGGGACTGTGATGGCCGTTCCAAAACCTTTAGATTGCGTCTCTTGAGGTAGTCCATAGTGGATTTTGAGGTATGTTTAGGATCATTGTCCTGTTGTAGAAGCCATCCTCTTTTCAGCTTCAGCTTTTTTACAGATGGTGTTTGCTTCCAGAATTTGCTGGTATTTAGTGGAATACATTCTTCCCTCCACCCGTGCAATGCTTCCTGTGCCACTAACTGGAACACAACCCCAAAGCATGATAGATCCACCCCAATGCTTCATAGTTAGCAAGGTGTACTTTTCATGAAATGCTGCTCCTTTCTTTCTCCAAACATGCCTTTTCTGATTGTGGCCAAAGAGTTCTATTTTAATTTCATCAGTCCACAGCAATTGTTCCCAAAACGCATCAGGCTTCTGTAGATGTTCTGTTGCAGACTTCTGACATTGGATTTTATGATGGAGATGCAGGAAAGGTTTTCTTCTGCTGACTCTTCCATGAAGGTCTTGTGGAATGGTGCACCACCACTCCTGAGTCTGCTAAATCTTCCTGCAGGTTTTTTTTCAGTGAAATGGAGGTTTTGATTTGTCCTTCTGACCAGTATATGAGCCGTTCTCTTTGAGAGTTTTATTGGTCTTTTAGATCTCATCTTGACCTCCACAGTTTTCCTGACCTGTGATGTCTTAATTACACTTCTCACTGTGGAAACTGCAAGCTGACGACACTTTGCTATCTTCTTGTAGCCTTCTCCTGCATTGTGGGCATCAATAACTTTCATTTTCAGAGTCTTACACAGCTGCTTAGAGGAACTCATGGTTGGTGAGTGTCTGCAAGTGTGTGCACAAGGTTTGCAGAGTCAAAATATTCGTAAAGCTTTGAAACTGGCATTTACTAATGACAGCTGTTTCCATGCATTAGATCTAACCAGCTGATTAAGGTCTGAAACCTTGTAAAAAGAATCTGAGACGCTGGAACTCTTAGGGTGCCCAAACATTTGCACAGTGCCATAATAATGTTTTCATTTTTTACATTTTTGTTCAATTTATGGCATAAGAAGTAACTATGCATCAATGTTTGCTCAAAATATTGTGCTTTTTTTTTCATTTCCAAGAGAGACTGTGTTAACATCCTTTCAATTAAAAAATCACCAAAATGTGTTATTTATCAAGGGGTGCCTAAACTTTTGCAAAAGACTTTATTCCAACCAGACATAATATGACAATCTGTAGACTATTGGCTTTTAGTTAGAACAGTGTTTAGCTGAAACTATCAGCAACTTTAGCTGTTCTTCTTCTTTACCTGGGAGTTTGGGGAAAGAGTGACAAAAGCTGCAATGGATGGCACAGCAGCACAGAATTAAAAGATATAACAAGCATAAATCACATGTATTTTCCAAGTTTAAGACAAATTGTGAATAAAGCAGCAAATTAGTAACACGAAATTAGTGATACACATGCAACCAGATTTATTATATAATCATCGGGTGGAAATAAAATTAATCACTTCATTTGCACATGTATATAGACAAATACCAACATAAACAAACTGACTATAAGAAACTCTAAAACTTTCAACTTTAAACTTTCATTTGAGCCCTAGAGTGTTAATTCATCAGTAGACATTTTGCTATGTTGTCACTCTCTCTTTTCATCTTCAATTTTAAGTAACTATAAGTTTCTTTCCTGGTAAACAGATTTTAATTTCAGCATTTTGTGTACATGATTCAAACATACAGCGTGCAACTAATATTCTGTGGAACAGTGCCGGGGATGGACCATTCAAACTAAAGTACAGAGGATTTTTTTGTTCGTTTTTTTTTCCTCCACAGAAAGAACATTCATTAATTGTAAATTGTCAATCCCCCACCTTTTTTTTGGTGCCCATGAGTGTGTGTGATCATACCTGGAGGTGGATCAGTGACACTGATGTGAACAGGAACCTGCAGATCTCCTGCACTGCACCAGTACCAGCCAGCATCACTCTTCTTCAGTCCTCTCATCTCCACACTGAAGGATCTCCCATTATCACTGATGTGCACTGCTGAATTCTGGGATGTTTCTTTCTTAAATGTGTTACAGTTCTTGTCTTTGAATCTGCACCACTGCTTCTGTTTATTCTGATACTCAGCGCTGTAGAGACACTGGACTGTGACGCTGCCTCCTTCCTCACCTCTCACTCTGCTCTCCTTCACAGACAGATCAGGAACTGAGCACAAATATAGAGTCAGTTATTTATGATTGAGAAGACCTGCAGTTTGTAACTTAATACCTGCTTTCACTGTGATATAAAGATATTGTCAACTATAATAATTTAAATTAGGATATTATTCAAATTATAATCAATAATCAATAAAAGCAATACTAAACACACTGATTAGTATTTGCAGGTTGTAACTTAATACGTACCTCCTTTCACTGTGATATAAAGGTATTCACTAACATCCCGCTGTCCTCTTCCACCTCTCTCTACAGCACACCAGTACCATCCAGTGTCTCCTGTCCAAAGATTATTCATAGTCACAGTAAAGAGACTCTCAGCTGGATTATCAGTCACTGTCACTCTCCCCCTTGGTTCATTGGTATACGCCTCAATTGTGCAGTAATTGTAGTAGGTACCAGAGCACCAGAATTTCTTATTCTGTATATATTCCCTATCATAACCACATGGGATAGTGACTGATGCTCCAGTTTTAACATTAAAATGTCTATATGCCTGACTGGCAACACCTGCACACAGAACAGAAAAACACTCCAATTACTCAGTGAACATAATTTGATTAAAACAAGATATTACTGATGTTTGTAAATTAGTTTAATACTTTAGATTTTTGATATATCAGTGGTTTACTCTCTACATTCATGTAAAATATAAGAATGCATGAGAAATGTACTTACTTGAAATTAGGAGAATAAAAATGGAAAAGCAGCTCATGTTAGATTTGTTCTGTTGTTAAATAAAATGTGAGGTTTCTTTACGTCCTGCGTCTCTGTGAAGTTGTTACTGTGTCTGTAGCAGTTCCTCTTCCTGCTAAGTTTACTGTGTAGACTAAAACCACAGCCTGTCTTCATTCAGTGACTGACCAGTTAAACTGACTAAATATCTGATRCACTGCAGTTCAAAGGGTTTGCACCAAAAAGCCCAATTTGACAGTAAATGAACATTTTGTTGTTAAAATAACTTATATGTCATGTCATTGTTTCAAAATCACAGATTAATTCCTTTAATTTCTTTATTCAAATTTATTTGAAAACATGTCATTTAGAAGTAAGCATCTAGGCCAATAAATTCTGTCTGTAATTAAAATAAGACACATGGTGTTTAAATAATTGACCTTTATTAGTTCATTAAATCATGTCAAACTAATTTAAGGTTTGCACCACATTGTCAGCGCCATAGATCACTTCACAAGGTTGTTGTTACTTTACACATTTTATAAATAACTTGTCTGATTTTCTCTTATTAAACATCACATGCACTGACATCATCATCATCATTTAACGCTTTAATGTACATTTGTGGTCAAACAGAAACACCATACACTGACCAACACATGAGACAAAAACCGATGACTAAATCTTCAGGACATCTGTCAAAGAAACTGTCCAAGCTGCCAACTGTCACACGCAAGACACACCCGATCACTCATCTTCACAGGCTCACACGTCTCACTTACAATTTCTCACACTTTCATATTTTCACAGCAATTGTCTGTTGACAGACTCCAGGTCCCACCCATTTTTTTCCCCTTAAGTGAAGAGACATAATAGCTGCGTTCCATTCCGAAGTGTGCAAGTAATATCAGTTAAGTGAACTTCGCTCGACAAGATTCCACCATTCGGAAAACCCTACAACGTCACCAGCGCAGACGTCACTTTCTCTGTGTGTTACCATGGTAACATGAGCATGTCTAATATATTAGACATGCTCATGTTACCGAAGTTTGAATCATTTCAGTGGCTCGGTTTTATTTTATTGAAACCTGAAAACTGATACCATTATAAAACTATCTACTATTGAAACATGTATAACTTTAAGATGTACAGAATTTTTTTACAGAATATGTAAGCATGTTTTAATGAAATATACTCGTGCATGCAACAATATGATAGAAACTATTAATCTTAGTAAAAGAACATAGAGGAAAGGTGAGGAGACAGAGGTGAGCCAAGGAAAGTGTGATGCACACTTCCGAGTCATCCAAAGGGATGTAGTCACCAATTGAGCAGTTGTGCTTAGCTATAACATTAAAATAAAATACGTAAATACAACAAATTAGGAAAATAAGACAAATAATTAAAATGAGTGCGACAGAGATGCTTACCCATGGCCTGTCTCTTGAGAACTGTAGAGTAATCAGCAATATATAGTAAAATAAACGCCACCGCAATATTTTTTAATAACGAATGATTGTTTGAACGATCTTGGTGTAAAGATAACGGAAAATATTTTGTAAGAAGAATGAATTATAATGGGAATTATAATTATAATAATTATATATGGATTCAGATGACGAGGTATATGACGTAAGGAAACAAGATAAGGAAAAGCGTAATTATAATGGGAGAAATTATTGGAAAAAATTGGATTATAATGGGATAATAATTTGGTAAAGGATGGATAAAATGATAAAAATTTACTGAGGAGGGGACTAGTTGACCACCCCTCCCCTTGCAAATTGTATACAAACAGCAGGTATGTCACAGTAGAATTCAGTCACATTTTGGAGATGCTTCGGTTCACAACTTAGGCAGTGCAAAGCGGGCTCACTTGGTTTTATTGCTGCAATAAATCCTGCCTTACTTCATCCAGATCTTCACGGAGTCCGGAGTCTTTCTTTGGTTCTTTTCAAAGTTAAAGTTTTTGTGTAATATTTGTAATTAAGGCAACAGTAACTAGTGTAGGAGAAAAATCTCCCACAATTACTAGTCTATATAATAGTAAGGATTTCTTGATTAAATAAAAATTTTAATTATTGTTTCCTATTAATAAGATACCATCCTCAATAATAATGGTAATAAATGTATAAATCCTTTTTCGAGCACCATTTTTTTCATGCTCCAGCGAAAAGCAATGACTGATCGGAAATTTTCCTTAACCTGTGAAGTGAAGACCCCTTGTTCAGTTGTCTGCTGCCCACGGTTTGGAATCACCCTTACCATGTCCGCGCACCCTGTGCACATACTCACATTACGCACATAATATTAGCGTAATCTGATTGACATTTACTTACATTTACAGCTACATGAAGGCATAAAGAAGGAACAATAATTGAAACAGTCATACAAGTGTTGAACTGATCAACAACAAAATAAAACAAATATTAAAATTGAGAGACAAAGCTACACACCAGCTGAAGCATTAAAGAGTGTGTGAGGGCAGTGAGATTGTTATTATCCAAAGAGGGACATACATTTCAATATTTACTGTGAAATTAAAGTTTTTGTATACGTCTGTAGCACCTCAAGCAGCTCGTCTTCCTGCTAACTTCAACACTCTCATAAACTATACTGTAGCTTGCACTTTTTTCAACATCTCTCTCTTTCTCTCATACACACAGTATTGAAAAGTATTTGCCATTTCTTGAATTCATTTTTATATGCATATTCTTCACACATCGTTGACAGTGCAGTGACAAAGTTGAATCTAATCTAATCTAAACTAATCTAAATGATTCAGATAATCAAACAAATTGTAATATTAAACAAAGATAAGATGAGTAAATACAAAATGCGGTTTTGAATGATTATTTCATTTATTAACCACATTTTTCAAACAATATCTTGATTATCCCCATGATGTCACATTGTTTTAGTTAAGTAAGGAATAACATATTAGTTATTTTCCTAACGTGTGGTCTTAAATGAATTATTTTGTTATTTAATCACCGGGGTTGTTCCAGGTCCCAATGTGGCTGAAATAAGACAATTCTGCAAATCTAAATTTAAATATTTATTATATGTTTAATGTACATATAATAGTTTGCACTTTTTTTCAGAATAAAGAGGGGATTCATTATTACAGCATGTGTGTATTACAGCAGGTGCTGTGAAGTCACACTTGTACCTGTGTGGTGGGAAGTCGACTCCCGGAATGATCTGAAAATGAACAAATTTATATCAGTTCATTTCTGCATGTTGAGACTTAGGACTTTTTTTTTTACATTTAGTGAATGAGATTACAATATTTCACAAAAAAATATGTGTGTGTTTGAACACATGGTTCCTCACTGCTAGATGTTGTTGCAGCTGTGGGTGAGAAATAATTCAGTATATACTTTATATACGAAACTGAAACACTGGACAATTTAGTGCTGAAGGTTTCATGGCTGAATTTAACCAGCCTGGTGGCCAATCTTCATCGATTGCACATTCCACCAGAAAGAGCAGAGTGTGAAGGTTTAATAAGCAGAAACTGTGCTTCACTCAACATATTGCAATGCACACAACATGATGGGTGACATATTAAGTTCAAAAGAGGACAAATTGTTGGCGGCACATCTGTGACCAAGACAAACGTCTTGGCAAACGTAGGTTTCAATGGTCCCAGCAGTGAAAATCTTGGGCTGTGGACAATGTGAAACATGTATTGTTCTCTGATGAATCCACCTTCACTCTCTTTCCCACATCCAGGAGAGTTACGGCATGGAGAATCCCCAAAGAAGCGAACTGTACCACCCATACTGTTGCATGCCCAGAGTGAAGCATGGTGATGGATCAGTGATGGTTTGGGCTGCAGTATCATGGCATTCCCTACTGTAGGTCCAATACTTGTGCTAGATGGGTGTGTCACTGCCAAGGACTACCAAACCATTCTGGATGATCATATGCACCCAATGGTTTGTATCCTTTGTAACACTATATCCTGAAGGTGAACATCTGCCATGGCCTGCACAGTCACCAGATCTACATATTATTGAACCACTTTGGGGTGTTTTTCCTCCACCAGCATCACGTAGTGACCTGGCCACTGTGCGGAACTTGTATCGGTCATCCCTACACCATACTAATGAATTATTGTGGTCAAAAAAACAAAAAACAAAGGTGTTTCAGTTTCATTGACGCTGTGATCACATAATTAAGCAGGTATATATTTGTATTACATGAGAAAATTCAGCTAGCAAGATAATATTTCATGTACTGGCCAAATGGATCATGCATGCAGAGGTGAAAAATAACTCGCGTTTTGTGTGTGAGTGTGTGTATACTTCTACTTTTTAAAGTAGTTTTTAAAATCTGTAATTTTAAGTGTTTTGTTTGAAGTGTTGTACTTCGCTACATTTTAAATCACATTCGTTACTAAGTAAAAAAATGAAAGAAAATGAAAAATAATATTTAAAAAAAAACGTGCTTTGTATGTTTAAATGCTACGTTGCACGCGTGTGTGTATCTTGTGTGTATCGCCACTCCAGACTCCACTCCAAGTTTTCTGACTGTCCCACATCGGCATCTTCTTGACTTTTTGTATTATTAAAGTACAAACTTCTTTATTTCCTTTTGTTTCTCACATTAATTTTTTTTTTAATCTATCACACCGAGACTCCTGTTTATCAGCTTTCTTTACAAAAATCTACTTTAAACTTAATTTACAAACGACGCTTGCAATTGCCCCTGGATTCTGTGCAGTATCTCCATCAGAAGGGTTCTTCTTCTCAATGAGAATAAGAACTCTTTGCTTTGCAATAAATTCTTAAAAAACTTTTTTAAAAATAACCAAACTATGTAAATAAAACTTCAAATACCGTACAATGTTGGTTTATACCAATAACTGATCATCTATCAGCAGTGTAAAATAATATTAATGTACAGTATTTGTTAACTGCAGGAACCTGTCAAATCGGTCATAATTGAGGAAATCTTTATTTGAAATGTGTAACAGAAACACAGAACAATAGTAGCATATGAACACAACTACAAGACATTATTTCTATAGCTTCATAATTTCTACCTCTTAATTTTGTGGGTTGTCAAGAACAGGTTAGTTCTTGTTAATTCATTAGTAATCTTAATTAATGAAAATTTTAAAAGTAAATTTAGAAAGCGAAACAATGTGAAAAATTGGTTACTTGGCAATAAAGTAAAAATAAAAGCCTCTAATACACAGACACTGTCACAAAAATAATCCATGCTTTTGT